>VZRE01013808.1:403622-492132 GCA_013396775.1 Cephalopterus ornatus | reverse complement strand
CGGGGGGCGCGGCGGCGGAGGAGGAGAGGGGGGATCATCAGTTTTTGCTGCCACAGCCCCTCCGGGGACGGGGCCCGCCGGGCTGGGACGGGCGCGCGCGCTGCCCCCGGGAAAAAGTTCCCTGAAGGAAAAAGAGAAAAGTTTTCAACTTTTCCTGAAGGCTGGGGCTGCGTCCCACGCCCCTTCCTTTCTTTCTGGTTTGGTTTTGGTTGGTTGTTGGTTTTGTGTTGGTTTTTTGTTTTTTTTTTTTTAGCGCTCACAGCAGCACGTACGGCGAGCACAAGAGCCAAGGAATTTCCTGCGGCTCGGTCCTGGGGCCATCCCAGGAGCGCTCCGGCGACAGGGAGAGCGGGGTACGAGGAGTGTGGAGGGACTAGGATTTGCTGTGGAGTGAGATTTGCTGGAGGCAGCGGTCCGGCGCTCGCTGGCCCTGGCGTTGGTGTGAGCAGAGTCCGAGGCCAGCCCAGTCCCAGTCCCAGTCCCAGCCCGGAGGTCACTGCCCCGTCCCAGAGCACGACCCGATGACTGTAGGCAGGGAATCGCCTGCCACAGCTCCTCCTGAGACCCACCAAACTTTCTGTCCTCAAGTGGAGATCTGAAGAGTCCTCGAATTTCCCAGCTACGTCAGAATAGACTGTATAGAAACTGGATTTCAGTCAAAGTTCATAAACCATGACTGCTCATTGAGTTAACAAGAAATGCAGCAAAACCTGATGAAATCAGCTGTGGTATTTATAGTGGGACTCTCTTAGTCTAGTAGAATTTGTGGTTTGGAACTAATGGGATGGGCACTTACGCCTTTTGTTCTCAGCAGATAATTTTCTAATTATCTGCATAATGTGCACAAGGAGTGCTAAAAGCAGTGTAGGCGGTCACACAGAGCGTGGTGAGAGGGATTGGGGTAACTGGGATGGCGTAAGTAACACAAATGAAACAGAGGGTTACAGAATAAATACAAATATTTGTATTTATGTAGAGCCATCACTGAGAAATCTTTATGGCTAGCTGTAATTAAAGGCCAAGCAGAGACACTTCCTATTAAACACAGCTTGTGAGGGGAAAAAAAGCCCTTAGGCAGGGTGAGAAAAGTTTCCACTGTCTAGTGGTTGTGTCCACATTTTTTCCACATGCAGTCTACTGAAAATGTGAATATTTCTAATTAAACAAAAGAGTACAGATAGAATTACATGCTGGAAACCAGCACAAACCTCAAAGCTAATGCACTCTACCTGTGCTTCAAAACTACATCTGGAGGGGAGGTCACTGCTCCTGTTCCCAGAGATCCCTACATCAGTGCGATCCCTCTGCTATAACATGGCTCATGGTTCTCATTTTGTCACCCTTTCATCTCTTCCCCATGGTGAGAAGCATGTGCAGGCAGAACCTTGGTTTTGAAGGGTTGTTTGGGCTGGGTTGGATAGGCAAGGTCAAAAAGTCACTTCTTGTATTTGGGGCTGGCAACAGTGAGGTTTTCAGCTCATGATGAAGTTTGTCCTGTGGTCGTGGACCAGCCTGAGGAGGCTGTGCATGGCTCGAGGATCCTGGGTGCCGTGGGCTCTAGAAGGACAGATGAAGAAATCAGGGCCACCCCACGAAGTCAGGGCAAGAGTGCAAGATTAACTGGGAGAAATAAACTTCTGTGAGCAAGGCTTTTAATGCCAAGGTCAGAAGTGAGAATGTAGAGGCTGCAGGGAGAGCTGGTGGTGTCATGTGCGCTGAAACATGAAAATGATAATGCAGAACAACTCAGAACCTGAAAGCAGAAGCTGCATTTCCTGCCCAGAACAGGTTTTGTAATTTGAATCAAGGGAGACCACAGAGGATCCCCCGCCGGTACAACTCACTGCTGCCACTTAAAAACACATCTTAACTTTGTTAACAGAGTCCTGATTTCACAGTTCTGCACCCCAAATGAGTGCCCCTGCAGTTAGTGGAGGCCTGGGGGGTTATGTGACTGTCTGCAAGTGTCTCTCTACGTGTGACCTGGTGACCTATGGGGAAATTCCACATCGTGGCTTTGTAAATGGAAAACTGGGTATTCTGGGAGAGCTTTTTTCAGCCTGTGCATGCTGATAGCTGCCCTGCTAGCATCCGAAAACTGAACTCAGCATTACTTTCTTGTGTTCCAGGTCGTGCAGTGCTGGTCCTGCTCTTGTCTGCAACGGTGTCTCTCCTGGGCGGGCTGATATTTGGGTATGAGCTGGGGATAATCTCTGGTGCACTGCTGCAGTTGCAGGTAGACTTTCACCTCAGCTGCTTCAAGCAAGAGGTTGTCGTGAGTGCCGTCCTTATCGGAGCACTCCTGGCCTCGCTGGCTGGGGGGGTGCTCATTGACCGCCACGGCCGGAGGAGAGCGATCCTGGTCAGCAACTTGGTCCTGCTGGTTGGCAGCCTTGTCCTCACACTGGCGAGGTCATTCATGGTGCTGGTCATTGGGCGCGTGACCGTGGGCTTTGCCATCTCTGTCTCATCCATGGCCTGCTGCATCTACGTCTCAGAAATGGTGGCTGCCCATCGGCGAGGGCTGCTGGTGTCTCTGTACGAAGCCGGTATCACCGGAGGCATCCTGCTGTCCTACGCGCTGAATTACATCTTTGCGGACGTGGAGGAGGGGTGGAGGTACATGTTTGGGCTGGCCATTGCCCCGACAGCCATGCAGTTCCTCAGCATCCTCTTTCTCCCAGTGAACCCTGTGAAATTAAGCTCGTGGGACTCGGACTGCCAGAAGGGCCTCATTCCGTTGCAGGACACTGAGGACAGAGCGGCAGCAAAGCGGGAGCCCTACCAGGAGAAGCGTTACTCGTTCCTTGACCTTTTCAGGACCAGAGACAACATGAGGAGGCGGACTCTGGTGGGCCTGGGACTGGTGCTCTTCCAGCAGTTCACTGGGCAGCCCAATGTGCTGGGCTATGCCTCCAAAATCTTCCACGCGGTGGGATTCCAGAGCAACTCCTCGGCAATCCTGGCCTCAGTTGGGCTGGGAGCGATAAAGGTGGTGGCCACGCTGGTCGCAATGGCCTTGGCAGACAAGGCTGGCAGGAGAGTGCTGCTCATGGCTGGCTGTGTGGTGATGGCCATCTCGGTCAGCACCATCGGCCTGACCAGCCGCATGGCCCCGCTGGCCATGGCCAGGGACTGCAAGGCACCCACCGACCCCAATGCATCCCTCAGCCTCACTCAGCACCCCCCAACATCTGCAGTCCCCCAGTCTGCTGTGTCACCCATCCCACCAGCATCAGGTGCTGTCAAAAGTCAGGCAGCCCCTGCCACAAGGAGTCTTGCAAAAGCTTTTGCCAGTGCTCAAAGCAAAGAGGTTGTTCCCAGTTCTTCCCTCATGCAGAAAAGGGACGTGGTAGGTCAGTCCACAAAAGGGACAGTGGGAAGCATGGGCCCTCCTCTCGCTGGTGCTCCCTGGGCACAACATACGGTCTTAAATTGGATTACACTGCTGAGCATGATGGCTTTTGTGAGCGCCTTCTCAATTGGATTTGGGCCAAGTAAGTGTGGTATTTATTTATATATCCTTGTACTAACCCAGAGAATAAAACTAGGGCTGACCTGCAAGCTGCCTGCTGGAAACATTCCTTATGTGTCTGCTGTACCAAGCAGCTCGGTGTCTGGGAACTGGAAATGTGTCCCCATCTGCCCACCGAATCACTTTCCAGTGCCGCAGCTCTGCCAGCTACAGGGCTGGTACAGCACTAGAATAACTTCCTCTTCCATGCTATCACTACCCTTGTAATGTTTTCTTTTTCTGTGAAGCTCATTGCAAAATCATAGTATCCCACAAGCGCTGCACCCTGGGGAAGAGAAAAAAAGAAGGCTAAGGGCAGAGGGACTAAGGGGCTTCTGCTGTGTGATAATGAAAGTCAGTGCAGAACTGGAAGTGGAACCTCTTTGAAAGTTTCTCAGTATCAGTTTGGTTGGTTTGTTTTGGTTTTTTTTTTTTTTTTCTGAAATCATTATTTTTCATCAGATGAGATTAAAGATTAGGTCTTGCTTCTATGTGAGCTCTACTATTTTCTGACATTTAAATGCCTTGATGGGAGAAAACAGCATCTAACTCAAGAGAAATATATGAGTGGGCAAGTCTCATGGGTTTGACAGTGACCCTGCAAATTATTTCAAGCTAAATAACCCCAGTATAGGAGAGGGTTCTTGAAGGCATATATTGCTTTAACTCTGGTTTTAGCCCAAATGCAATGTTGTCTCCCTAATTCCACTCCTTTCTCATTTCCTTACGAAGAGCATGTGAGGACAGCAGGTCTGTCAGATCTATTCCATCTCCTGTGAATGGAATGACAAACTTTCCCCCATTTTCTCCCTTGCTCCCTGGGCCTTTTCATTGCTGTTTCATTCCTCCTGGAGTGCAGAACACGGGAGGTTTGGAGTGTTCTGCTGTGCCCTGTCTCTGAGGTCGATGAGTGTTTGACACCACCAGCCGCGGGCGCTGGGTGAAGCCAGAGTTTAACCCCCCTGCTGAAACCTCCCTTGCCCATGTCCCAGACAAATTGCTTAACTCCCACACTGTCTTTCTGATCTCTCCAATCCCTGCAGTGACCTGGCTGGTCCTCAGTGAGATTTACCCTGCTGGGATAAGAGGAAGAGCCTTTGCCTTCTGTAACAGCTTCAACTGGGCTGCTAATTTACTGATCAGCCTCTCCTTCCTGGACCTTATTGGTAAGTAGCTACTCCCCCTCTCTCCACCTCCCACAGAAGGGTGGCCACCACGAGCCGTTCGGAGATTGGGTGGCATTTTGAACCCTGGGGACTTGGGGCTTGAATATCTGTGACCCTGCTGCCCCTGAGAGCCGGAAAGCCAGGCACCAGCAGCGCTGCTCTGAGCCCCTCTGTCAGCTGTTTATAAAAGTCACCCATTGCCCACTGGGCTGCACTAGAGCACCACAGTATCAGGAAACCACAGAGTTTGCAGCTTCCATGCCGGCAGCTTTACAACATTTCTTTCTTAGCAGAGCCCTCAGTTGAGGCGCTCGGTGGGCACTGCTGGCCCTGGAACTTGGCTCCCTCCTCCTTCCCTCTGGTGCTGACAAAGCCTGGCAAGGACCAGCCTTTTCCTTTGCTGATTCCCAGTCGAGGCCTTGCAGATAAGCAGTTTCGCAGATCTATTGAAGGCTTCACAAAATTATGGTGCCATCAGGCACCAGTGACTGCCTCCCAGTAAATAAACCAGTTTCCCTTGTATTCCATTATGTGACTGACCTCCTACTTTCATGCACTTGAATCTCTGCAGAAGCCATTGGATTCTCTTGGATGTTTCTTCTCTATGGACTGATGGGAGTGATGTCTGTAATATTCATTTACCTTTTTGTTCCGGAAACGAAAGGACAGTCCCTAGAGGAGATAGACCAGCAGTTCTCCAGGAAAAGGTGTGTGTGCTGTTGTCCCAGTGTGAGCTTTGGGAGCTTCCCATCGGTGGCTCCTGAGGTCTGTGTCACTGGGCAGCTCAGGGCTGTTACAAAGTCTGGTCAGTGCTACTGAGAAAGTAGAAAATCCCAAGTTTGTGGTGGAGTTTTGGGACAAATTGTGAGAGCTGCAGTGCTGTTCATCAGCAGGTCACTGCCCTGAGCCTTTTGGCTGTGCTGTGGGAGGGCACTAGTGGCACTTGGGAGGAAATAGGCTAAAAACCAGGGCTCGTGGTTGAGGAGGGGAGAGCAGGACCACAGCATGGGACAAGCAGGTCAGGACTGGGGGAAGACAGGAGGGGATGATAGTCCTCTTGTTTCGCCTTAGAATAGGCTTGGACTGATCCTTCTCCGGGGCAGAGACATCTCCTGGTGTGACACAGCACAGGTAATTTTCACACAAAGCCTGTGATGGGTTAGGGAAGATGAAGAGGTGCTTGTGCCATCCTGGTTGGGATGGAGGTGGCAGGGCAGGCATTGCTGGAGCAGGGTGAGGCCCAGGGCAGGGAGCACGCACCCCTCGGGGGGGCAGGAGGGGTAACTGCTGTGAGGCCCTGCCTGGCTCCCTGGGCACAGCAGTGACCTTCACCATTGCCCCGCAGGGTTTGGGAAGGAAATGTGTTCAAGCAGCGACGTGGACGAGGAGCGAGCTGCACACACGCACAGTACCAGAGAGTGGAGCACACCAACAGCACATGAAACCATCGACATGCTGCAGCATCGTGTCCGAGCAGCTTTTCCAGGAGAGGAGCAGGCTGGGCCATCAGGACAGTTCTTTTCCATGGCCTTTAACGGGTGACCTGTGCTCACAGACAGTTCTCCCTGCAGTGCCTTAGATGTGGGGACCTGCGGATAGCTGTCCTTTGGGTCCTTGGAGAATCATTGTTTCCCGGCAGGGAGCACGTCCTTCTTTTGACGTCTTTAAGTCTTCGTCATTTGTATCTCCTATCATTTAAGGGGTTAATTTTTTTGTACGCGGGGATTAAAGCGCAACTTTTGCCGGCAGTGCTCTCCCATCGGGGAGGTTCGTTTGTGAGCAAGGTGCGTTTTATTTTCCGGTTCTTGGAAGCCTCGCACCGGGCGCGGGGCTGCACCGCGCCGGACCCGCCGCCAGTGGGTGCCCCGGCACCGCGGCACCGCCCGCTCCCCGACCGCGGACAGAGCCCCCAACCCAATGCCCCCCATCTGAGCCCACCACACCCCTCAGACCCCCCCGCACCCTTCGGACACACACACACCCCGTCACTGTGCCTCTGGGCCTGATGGAGCCGGAAAAAAAGGATATGGGAATCCACGGTACCCCTGCGGGGCGGGTGGCGGGAGCTGGGCTAGGGACGAGGGGAAGGGGAGAGGATGGGGACCTTGGGGTTTCAGGAGGGGTGGAGGGGGCCCAGGGACTGGCTGCTGGGGCCGTGAGCGGGGCTGGATGTGCTGGGAGGACACACGAGAGCTCTGGGGCCAGCAAACAGTCCTAGTGACAGTGCCAGGTATTGGAGGTGACAGTGCCAGGTGCTGGGGGTGACAGTACAGGGATGCTGAGAGACAGCTCGTGGTAAGGTGGGATCAGTGAGCCCGAGGTAGAGGACTGTCACCTCCATCACAGCAGAGCTGGGCTGCTGGCACTGAGATGAGGAAGTCGTATAGGAGTGTTCGAATGAAAAGCTGAGGAAAATTCCGTGGGTGTTGAAATTCAGGCTTGCATCCTTGTGAGAGGACGTGGCCAGTGTTCATGGGGAGAGCAGCAGGGAAACCAAATGATGCAGCTGCACTAAATAAGGTGAATTTGGCCAGGTATGGTACCAGCAGAATCACAGGAACATTATGAAGCAACCAAGCAAGGGCAAAACCTTAGACGTGCTTCTGTGTGCTTCAGATGTGCTTCTGTGCCTATACCAGGAGCTTGAAAAATAAGGTAATGCCAGGCTTTCCAATCAGCCTGAAGAACAACCTCAGTACCAGTAGAGATTTCTTGAGATGGGAAATCACAGATCCCAGTAAAAAAAAAAGTAGAGCCGGGACTGTGTTACTGACCCCTGATCAGGATAAAGGTAACAAATAACAAATATAAAATGGGATTAGAGAAGTTAGTCAGCTAAGTGATCCACCAGGAAGGAATAAAAACTGGTTGTGGATACAATAAAGGGTCTCCTGGACCAAGCAGCGCTGGAAGCATGAGAAGGGCTGCTGCTCTGGGTTTGGTGGGGAGCAGTGCACAGGACCTGCTTCACAAGGTGTTTGTGGGAGAGCTGTTCTCTGCTAGTGACCACAAAACAACCTTTAGTGCTGTAGTGGGAGAGAGCACACCAAATAAATCCAGTCTGGGGCTCTACAGTTTCAAGGAAGGGAACTTTGAAAAAAATAAGGTGATTAGTCAATAACAACAAATCCAAAAGGAACAGGCAGAAAGCAAGGAGCCTGCAAGCAGTCTGGCGGTGATTAAAAACTGCTCCATTAAAGCCCAAGTAAAACATGTGCCACAACTCAAAAAGAGCTAAGAGGTCCTAAAAAACACCCTGCCTGACTTGCTGCTAAGGTTAAGGAGGTATCACAGGGAGAAGGTCAGTGTTTTAAAAGTGAAAAGGTTTCCCACATGAGGAGAAAAGGAAAACCCATAAAACATAGCAAGTACAGTGTAGACAGAAAAGAGAGCTAAAAAAGAGCATGAAGATATTGCAAATATCTTGCAAATACCTTTTAAAAATGTTTCCTTAAATGTATCAGAGGAAAGAAGCTGGCTAGGGAGCCATTGCTCAGTACAAAGGTGCAACAGGGTGCCAAGAAGGATAAGGCATGATGAGGCAGCTTGGGCAGGACTGTGTCGGTCTTCACCGCTGCAGGTATTTGGAAGAACCTCACACCCAGCACGTGAGAGGAACTGGATCAGTGTGACTTTGCAAATGGCTACTGTACCAGAGGGCTGGCAGGTTGTTAGTGTAGTTCCCACATAAAAAACAAGCTCTGGAAGGGGACCCTGGGAGCTACAGGGGTGCTGTCACCTCTGTCCCTGCTGGGCTGATGGGGTCTGCAGGCAGACAGGCAGCTGGGGAAGAGCCAGCAGACAAGGATGCTGGAAAGGGAAAGCTTGCCTTGCCAGCCTGATGGGACTCTAGGAATGCATCAAGTGTTCACACGGATAGAGAGAACCCAACAGACAGAACAGATGGATGTTTTCAGAAAGATTTTGGCAAAATTATTTTAAAAACATTTACAGTGCCATGGGATTGGAGCAATGGTTCTTTTGTGGACTGGATCTCTTTAAAGACATTCCTGTCTTGCAGGTAGCAAAGTGCAGGGTTTAACAGATAGCTTTTGAGAATAAATGAGTTTCAGCAACTGGGTTGCCCCAGAATCTCTGTTGGTTCTGGTTTTTTTACTCAGCACCTTCATCTGTTGTGTTGGCAAGGGAACAGACAGCAAAATCTCCAGGTTTGTGGATGACACTGATCTCTTTTAGGAACTAAAACGTTTTGCCACTGACAAAGGGCTCCATAAAACCCTGGCAAAAGGAAGGGTGTGGGCAAAAAGGGGCAGCAGGGAAGGATGTGATAGGGAACACTGCAGGCTGGTGCCAGAGGCCCCTGAGGGCTGGCTGGGGTCAGCATGGATGGGAGGAGTGCTGGGCTGGGTGAGCTGGGCCCCTCCATCATCATCACCTAACTGGACAAATGTGTCCCCACTCCAAATTTGGGACCCATTAACATAGCAACAGCCTGTTTCTCTTCTTCTTTCCCCTGAGGCTGAGACCTCATAAGACTAGAGGATACAAAAATGCTTGAGGCAGTGATAAATCTTCTTTAGTGGGCCTTTATTTCCTTTTCTTTCACAATATTTTCTTTAGTTTCCTAGCCAAATTTTTTCTAAGGAAAGATTTCTGACTTCCTTTGAGCCACAGCTCAACATCTGTCCACATTGGGGGCTGAAGTAATACACTGTTAAGGGGTTTTGATGTCAAGCCCAAAACCCCACCAGGGATTTATGCGGCTCTCCCCTTTCCTCCCTCCTCCTCTTCAAACAGCCTTTCATTTGCTCTCACTAATTGTGCTGTCATGCCTTTCTTTTTCCCCCAGTTGTGCAGACAGCCTTTCATGCAGACAGGTTTCGGTGACGGATGCCTGTGCCATGAGTTTTCCGAGGAGGCGGGTTGAGCTCGGAGCGTGCGCATCGTCCGGACGCTGAAGTGATCCAGGCACACATCCAGCCCGGGGACGGATTAGGCAGTGGCTTCCCTGCCTCCCCCCCTCCCCGAGTTGCTGCTGGATAATCACTGCTGCTCGGGGGGGAGCCCCACCAGGCCCAGCCCACCCACAGACACCGCTTGCTCCTCAAAGTGGGCAGGAAAAAATTAGCAGAGCATCCCTTGGAAAACGGAAGAGGAGAGCCTTCAGGAGGATTCAGGCTGGGCAGAAGGACTCTGCGAAGCCTGGTGTCCCCAGTGAGGTGGCTGTCAGGGCAGGCTTTTGAAAAGCACCAACACTCTTACATGTGCTGCTGTACTGTGCTATAATCAAAATCTGAATGATGTGAAAAATAAGTACAAACCTTGGCTTCTTATTGCCGGTCCAGAGTGACTTCAGGAACCAGCTTGTACACAGGTGATGTAAAGTTTGAGTGGCAGCATGTACCATCCTTGAGCCCTTGATCTCCAGCTGTGGTAACATGATCTAGGTGATAGACTGAACAGAGAGGAAGGTGTGAGTCCCTGCTGCAAATATTCCCACAACTCAGCAGAGAAATGTGGGATATGAATCCATAGCCCGCTTGTGCATGTGAAGGCAGCAAGCTCAAGGACTGGATCCTGCTTAGTCTCTGCTTGGGGGGATACAGGGCTGGATGAAAGGAACCAGAATACATGAAACACGATAACTGGAAAAAATACAAACCAGAAGATGGGCTGTTTAATGCACTTCAGATCCAGCAGAACAACCAGAGCCGAACAAAAAACAGTCCTCGTATGGGAACAAAGATACCAGCTCAACCCAGGGAGAACCTGGAAGGAGATGGGTGTGTTGAGCTGTGTTTTGTTAGCTTGTGTGTCTCCAGGCACTGCACGGATCAGACCTGAGCCTAAAACGTGGTGGGTGCTTCCTCCTTTCACTGCATCTCTCCTCTCCAAAGTGCTGCTTCCAGCGTGAGCACCTCCAAGCTCCCCAGGTTTGGTATCCCTTGTTCCTCCTGCTCTACCTGGCCGCCTTCTTACTGCTCCTGTGTTTCCCCAGCCCTGAGGTCTAATAACTCAATAAGCAGAGGGAAGAAGGACAGCTGCTGTCACTTTTAATCATAGGAGTAAAGCAGGGACAGAAAGAAGGTCTCCCTCAACCACCTGGGTGCTGAGGGTTTGCAGAGTGAGTTGCTCTGACAGCTCACCCACCCAGAAGAGCCTGTTGTCTGTATGGAGACAAGATATCTTGGGCTGGGCTGGAGTGAGACCTCAGCACTGAGCAGCACGGAGGCCACTGCTTGTCCCCTGGACCTACCAGGTCAAATTCAGTTTCTGCATAATCAGGAGTCACATTATTACTTTTACTGGGGAGTTTTTCCAGTTGTCTCCAGGTACTTTTCAGCCAATCTCACCACTGTGAATCATTTTCTCCTTGCCTCAATGACAGGAGCTGCAAAGAGCTGTTTCCCCTTGCAAAGGTCCTCTGCAAGGGTCTGGGGCAAATCATCCTGTTCAGGTGCCACAGTGTCACTGTGACAATCCTGGCACCGCACCCATGACAGTGCCTACACTCACTGACAGCTCTTGGGGGTAACAACCATCCTTTTGTTCTCACTCAAACTCACAGCTGAGTGCTGCTGCACGATGTGACCTCCTGCAGCAACACAAATAAAAATGTCAGTACTGCGAACTATTAATAGTGTTTCTATTCCTGCTGCCACTACGATGGCTTTTGCTACTATTAATAATAATATTTACATATGCAAAACCACAGATGCAAAACAGATGGTTTGGTTGGGACCTCCGAAAAAACTTGTCTCTGCCACATATATTTATGACAAAGACGGAGGGTTAACCACACAGAGTGCCGTATAGAGAACAAATAGATGGGGAAAAAGGATGAAATAATTCCTTCCATATTCCTAACAGAAGCCAAAACTTATCCATTCCCCCTCTCTGCTTCTCTCCTTTCCAGCATTTGAGACTTTTCCAATACCAGGCCAGGGATGGTTTCCATATTTGTTCAGACTTGTCTAGTTTTATTTTCCAGTGCAGCTATTTTTTCAGATGCAGCTTTTCCTGCTGGATGGAAAATACAAAAGGAATCTCTCATCTGCTCCCTGCAAGCTTTTTCCTGACCGCTGGGAAGCTCAGGCACTATTCCAGGCCTGGAGTAAACCTTGCCTTGTGGAGAAAACTTGATCCTTGTTTGCTGAGTTCACACGTCTGGGAATAATTTAAGCTAAGGGGAAAAGTAAAAGTGAGAAAGACAATTACTATCCCTGAGCCCACCTCACTCCCTCTACTGTGCAGCCCTGCTTGGAGAACAGCCACGGCCATGCATGAGGAACAACCACATCTCCACAGCTGGACAGTGCTGGAAAGCAAGAGAGTGGCAGCTCAGGGCAGAGCAAGAGTTTTGGCAAAAAGAACAGAGTCTGCCAGCATCGTGGCATCCCCTCTGCTTTCAACAGTGGCTTCTGTAGGGCTCAGGGACACAGCCAGAGCAGGGACTGGAGGGGCTTGGCTTGGGCAGCCAACTTGCTCTTTGCTCCTGGTTTTCCCAACAGGATGAGGAGAAGCAGAAGAACAAGGCTGACACAAGAACCTCTCTTCAATGCATTGATAAGTAGCTTTGAACTGAGATTATGCAGAGCCCTAAGAACTTCCCCATGCTTGTGCTTTGGTCTCTCACCCATGTGTTTAGAGTTGTGTGAACACCAGACACTCCACTGCATCCACGGCTGTCAACGGGACTCCCCAGTCCTTTTCTGCTGACCAACACCCTCAGGGATGCCCCAATATCCCTGAGCAGGCCCAGCCCGGCTGCTCCTTCCATGAGCAGGAGGAGGAGGAGGAGGAGGAAGGGTGGATATGCTCTGCAGCAACACAGCAGTGCTTAAGCAGAGAAAGCCACCGGACAGAATGGTAACGAGAACAGCGCAGTGTCCCCGAGCACTAATGAGTAATAAAGTGCCCCACAAACTAAAGAGCCCCCAAGTGCTACTGAGGACTAAGTAGTCCCTGAATACTCACATCTCTCTCTCAGGTCAAATTCCACCCTTTAAACCAATCCCCATTACGTTTTACACATTGGGCTGTAGAAGGCCTCGGAGGGGCTGTTAGAGTCTATTGTAGAGGAATAAAGCAAGTGTCAAAAAGACTTTTAATGCCCAGTTAAAAATGGCCAAAATACAGTCTGCAGTTACCTGATAAGCTGCAAGGTCTCTACTGAGAGAAGTATTTTGGTTTTTCAATTGTCTCAACCTTTGCACACTTGCAAGAGGCCGGCCTTTGCTCTGAACTAAAGCTTTGTCAAGTATGTTAAAACATTACTAAAAGCCTGGCTTTCGTTCCATAAAGACTTTTAATGCTTGTTGGTTTGACTTTGGTTTTTTTCTTTATAATGTTTATGACCAGTAATTATTGGAGATACCAGGTTGCTGCTGCCTCTGTGGGCTTTGCAGCATCAATACTTTTCCCAGCACAGAGGCTGTCCCGTCACTGCCATCCCCACTGTGCTGGTGTGGGAACCGAAGTGCTCAGGAGGATTGACATCTCCACAGATGCATGACAGGGCAGTGCCAGAGCCAGAGGACAATGCCTGAGTCCCATGTCCATGGACTCTGCTCCTTGCAAGAGGAAGAATTCACAGTCCTCTCTTAGTGCAAATTACCTTCTTTATAGGGAAACTGGGGAGACTGCACTTACTGGTTCGATTAACGTTTTCATTAACAGCTACCTAATGCCCAAGCACTGTTCCTTGATGAACATACTGGTATTTTTCATGTAGGTATTTGAACATCAAAAAGTTAGATGTTTGAACAGCTAGACAGCTTTTTCAGAACAGATCCGTAATTCATTCAAAGGATCAGTCTCAGAATGTCAACAGACAAGAGCTGCCAAGCTGCAACAGGGTGTTTCCTTCCATCCCACGTTGTTCCTCTGCACTGGAAGGGCTCTTCAGGGGGGACCAGCCCCATGGTGCTGTTTTGCTGCCGTTGCTGTGCTTTGGGAAGGGTGTTTGCATAGTAGCAAGAGAGGCCAACACACAAAATTAATGACATTTGAAGTTCAGTGCAAGTCTCGACTGTCAGGAATGCGGCATTAAAATCAAAACTTAAAGCTTCCATATTGCAAAACCTATTAACTGCTTTACCATTTTTGCAGTCGTGCCAGTTCAGTCATACTGGAGCTTTTACCAGGGCATGACAGCTCATTTGTTTAGCTTGGGCCAGGCTTAAAGTTCTGATGAAGCCTAATCTTGTGACCTGTATTTATTTTGGCTAGGGATGCTTTTTGCACAGACGACTTCCTATCCTCCCTAATCTTTCCCGCAGGAAAGGAGCTGGGACTTACGAGTCAGGGGAGGAAGGCAAAGCCAACCAGACATGCAGCAAGAGAGAAACAAGCGCTGCACATGTTGGTGAAGTGGGCCAGGTTCAGAGACCCTGTCTGTTAAGGGAAGGAATTAAAGGGGGAGTCAGCACCTCCGCTGTCATCATTTGAGATGTGTCAAATCCATCATCATTTCTCTGGAATTCTACCCATCTGGAAATATCGCTGGCTGCAACTGCAAAAGCTTCATGGCTTAAGGATGGACATGTCTCTTCTTGGCTCAAACTCGTCAAACCCTCCACTGAAACAGAGAAGAATTTTGTGGGTATAAACCCCCAGCAAGCCCAAGGGATGTGTCACAGGTCCCTCGCGGCTGCCAGTCCCCCACGGAGAGAGCTGGCTCTCAGCAAAGCTCCCGTGGAAGGAGCTGCTGCCTCCTAAGTGACAACAGAGGGAGGATGGACCCTGTGTCAGGCAGCCCAGCTGGATGCCAGCAGTTCCATAACGTGAACTCCCTCACTGCTCAGCTCCATTTCTTCTAAAACTAACCCAGAGAAACACGTGTAAATACCTGCCTTGGGCAGCATGCTTTTACCACCCCTCTAAAACCTGCCCCTTCACACCCCCTACAACCACAGGCCACTTGAACATTATGCTTCCATTTAATGCAAATTCCCTGAAAGAAATCAGGGAAGCTGGAATCAGTTCCAGTCTTCACCCTCTGCTTTAACATGCAGGACAACGTCAAAGTCCATGGAGAAACCACACAGGGACCCTTCTGGTGCCATTACAGCTTGAGCTACACCAGAGAACACCCAACCTTCCCCTTCGCCTCACCTCCAGTTACCCAAAACAGCAGCTGTAAGATTAAAGACAGAGGAAAGAAGAGAGAGCAGACCCCAGCACACACACTGGTGGTTTTCCAAGGGAAATCCAGGACCCCACAGTGGCACCTACCCAGCTCTGGAGGCGCAAGTCACCCGGGACATGGTATTGTTTTTCCACTGGAAGCAAGGTGCCCGAAGTACCAAACTGCTTTCTAAAAATGTCTTTTATATCATGTTTTGAAGCAGTGTGGTGAGCGCAGACCTGCCTTTCCAACACAGCAGAGAGACTCTGTGCACGGCGCTGGCACTGGAAGTGCCGGTGACCTTCACAAAACCTCTGCTTTATATTGGGAAATAGGCCTCTGAATGCAGAGCCATAACAATGGGGCAGATGGGGGTTTTTTTTGGAGGACAAAAGGCCAGTCAGGTTTGGTTTCTGTTTGATATCTTGAGTTTGACCAATTCCCATGAGCTGAAATAAAAAATTTCTGAGTAGCTGGAAATATTCACCAGTTTCATTCCCACGGAAGAAAAAGTACTTAAAAGCATTCTAAGGTTAATGGGAACGTGATGAAAGAGCCATTTCATAGAGCAGCATTTGGAGTATATGCCTCCTTTAAATGCATTTTTCAAGCATTATAGCAGAAAAATTTGGGATAGAGTTCAAATATCTCTCAAACTTCTGGAAAGCGAGTGGTGAGGAAACCATCTACTGCACTGCTGCAGAGGTGCTCCAGTTCAGGGCTCGGAGGCTCTGCAGTGGCCAAACTGGGAGTCAGCACCCACAGGAGCAAATCCCCCACTGAGTGGGAAACAGAGCACCCACGTGTGCTCTGATAAACACCCCAAAACCCAGCGCAGCCACAAAAGGATTTGTCCCAGAATGGCACCACCTTTCCAAGGCTGACTGACACTTTTTGCTTCACAGGGGAAGTGTCATCCTAAAGCTTTTGTAATTAAGCAGCTGGGGCGCATGTGAGCATGCTGCGCACCTCATTCCCACCTGACCACCGGGCCAAGAATAGGGATTTGGGAACACAGTGAATTTGATCAGTAAAGGGGGACACTCGCCTCCTGGTGTCAAGCAGCATGTCCCAGAGCTTTTATAAGGCACTGAATTTTAAATGCCCTGCCAAGGAGCAACACTGATCTCATCATGGAGGTGCCCTTGTCCCCTGTGCTCCAGTGCCACCCTGCCTGCCTGTGTCCCAGCCCAGAGGTGAGGGCAAAGCGTTTCAAATCGATTGCACACTCCCACGTTATGGGTGTTAGTGGACAAGCTCCCCATGACCCCTCACCTTTCTGCCATGGGAAAATGCTGGGAGACTCATTTCCCCCAAGAACAATCAGCAGCAGTTTTACATGACAGGACAACATTCTATTCAGGAGTGTGTTTCAGCACACGAGCTCACTCTGCAGTGCCGTTAAGCAGTTGTGCAAACCACCGGGCAAAGCTCTCAAGCTTCATCGGACTGAGGAAATAAGACAGAAGTTTTGCATTTCTATTGACTTAGTGCCGCAGAAGGCTCTGGGAAGAAGGATGGAAAGAAAGGCCGTGGCGATAGACTGATCAGCTGAGTTAGTGAGAAGCAATCAGAGCAGAGCAAAGCAAACAGAGCGGCTGCCTGCGGGCAGCGGGGCAGCGGGGCTGTGCTGGCCTTCCTGTCGGTGTTTACAGCACACAGCTACACTGTGCTGCCGGCAGCAGCAGTTCCAGTGATGGATGGCTGCTGCAGAGACCCTTTGTACCTGCCAACAGGCTGAGCAATAAACAGCCCGAGGCTGCACCCACTTGGTTTCCGTCACACGTGCGTGTGTCGTGCCCAGTGTTCAGGCCCCGCGCAGGAGCCAGCTCGTGGGTGCTCAGTGTGCGTCTGTCCAGTTGGTTACACGCCAGAAACTTCCTGCAGCTTCTTCCTTCTTGGAAGAGAAGTGACATAAAGCCAAAAGGAGAAGGCAATGGGTGTTCTATAAACAACCTGTTGATCACTAACTGTTTGCCTGGAGAAAGACAAGCCTCACCAGGAAGCCGTGTTGATGTTCGGGCACTACCATCACCCCTAAAGGCCACCAGCGTCTCCCTGGTTTGTGATGCTAACCCTGAGCACCACTGGTGCTGAAAGAGTGTCCAGGAGACAGGCACCACCTTGCAGCTCCACGTGCCTGTATCTGAGAAAGGGCAGGAAAAGGATTTAAAGTAGCCGAGCTCAAGCATTCATTACCAAACTATCTTGATGTAGGAGAGGGAAGAGGCAACACACCCCCGATCCCAGCAGCCACCTCCCCTCTGTGATCCTTCTGAGCCCCCACTCTGCCCACTCTGACAAGCGGGCTCTCGACAGTAGGCATCCAGCCGTGGCCAGCATGGTTGGCTCTGTGCATGGTCTCTAATTTATCACTGACCTTGACCTGCACAACATCCAGCACAGAGTACCAGGGTGTGTGACCTCAGCCTGTCCTAATCCCCGAGCCCCCCCAGCCCCAGGGCTCCTGCCGAAGGCAGTGGGAGCTCCCTGCACCGGGCAGCTCCAGCCTCAGCCCCCAGCACTCCAACTTGCCAGCGTGTTTGCAGAGCAGAGCGTGTCATACTTCTAAAGAGTGACAAATTACCAGGAAGGGCCCCCCCGCACCCCGGCTCTGCTATGCACAGCCCAATTCCCCCGGGCCGCATTAACAGCTAATAAAACAATAGAGCTTTTAGTGGTGGACTTCAAAGGCTTCTCAGGCAGATGAATGAATTTCGCATTTCTTCACTTACTGTCAGCACTGAGGGAGAGAAGGGCAGGCTGAGGTCGGAGGCTTCAGCAGGCAGCGGCAAACAAATACAGCCTGGCATTTGGGCTACTGCAGAAAATGGGCTGGGAAATCAGCTAAGCAGTTAGTAAGTACCAGGTTTTTCTTCCACTTAGTTCATCCACTTCAGCTGCCTTATTTTCCTTTTTGGTTTTTCTGTGCTAGATGATCGGTACCGAAAAAAAAAAATACTAGAAAAATTAAAAAACACTCCATATTTAGACCCAAACCATAGGCTGAGTCAGCAACAGCTCATTGCAGCGTGGAGAATCTTTAGGCAGCCTGGCCCAAACGCAAACAAATGTAATTATTTTCAGCAACACAAATGTATTTGGTGAATGTACCTCGAGGTTCCCCATCTAATTCACAGCTATGTGTCCACCTACGAAATAATTTCTGCAAACCATTAGTTCATTGTCGTGTGCAACCACAATGAGCATCTACATGTACTAAACTATGAATTGTGTGACTAAGAGTGGATTAACGTTACTTAAAAGGTAATTAATTCCCTTTTAGGGGATGGAAAAGGAAGTAAAAGAAAGCAGGAAAAGTGGAGAGAGCAATATTTATCTCAGAAAGCATAGCTCAAATCTCAGAATCATGTAGATAGACTCTCCAGCAGCTTTCTCCTATATGGAGCAAGGGAAACCAGGAGCTGAGAGCCATAAATTTCACCTACAACAGAGGTACTTTCTGGTGGAGAAGACAGACAAAGCCTCCCAGCTCCCACCAGCAAGACAGTGCCAACCAAACCTTCCCCAGGGAGGGAGCCTGCAGGGCAGTTTGGAAGGGATTAAGGATGGAAGAGGTCTTAAACAGATGAAGCATCATTTCATAAAACTGCCACAAGGAACTTGGCTCAGTTTCTTATATTTCCCCCCTATATTCCGACTGACTTTTGCTAAGTCATGGCCTTTACACCCACACTGTATCTGAGGAAGAAAAAAAAATTCTGATCGTTCTGTGCATGGCTTTTCTTTTTTTTTTTTTTAATCCTCGTGTAGTACATGATACCCAAAGCAACAGGAATAAATTATCCTAGTTTTCGGAGTTGGCATGTTTTAGCCCCTTGAATACCATCATGTATATTCTACATGATTCCCAAGTCCAGCCCAAAAGGCTCGTCCTGGAAAACAACTTTAAAGGTTGCAATCATTTATGTCGCATTCGCATCTGCTGCCAAAACTCGCAAAGCATTCTGCAGCTTGGCTGTGCTACAAAACACGCCTGCAGAGGACACTTCCCAAGTGCTGCCCGTGGCCCTGCAGTGACAGCGTTCGCTGGCAGGGAGCTCCTGGGGAGCCGCGGCGCTGCTCAGAAGCAGGGAGACAGCCTCCTGATAACTGAGCTGACAACTTCTAGGTTCTCTCAAACCAGAGCCTTCCAAGAACGCCCTTTGTTCAGCAGTTGCTCCATTCAGTCTCTCTCTCCCTGTTTGCTTGTAATTTATTCCTTCTAAAAGCCTTGCCCTAGGCTAGCAGAAAATTAAAACAAGGAGCCAGATTTTCTATTTTTTTTTTTTTTTTCCTTCCCTCACTTTTGCTCTTTCATCAAGAACAGTGAAAATTTGGCACAGTCGAATATTTTGTTCGGCTCTTTCTTTCCGTCTTTGAAGTCCCCTAATGCCTTGGTAGGAGTCTAGGCTTCCACTCACATCTGCTTTCCATGAAGCCATTAACCGCACTGTATTTGTGCCATATTAGATTTTTCAGGACAGGGGCAGAACTAACGAAGCATTTACATTCCTGGGAAAGTGGCATGTACACAACTACCACATTACCCTGATAGAAACAAACTACAGCTGACATATTTCAAGTTCCCAAGTGAAGGAGCCATGTCGTGCTTCGGGCAGCGAAGGGGCCCAAGCTGTCGGGTACCTCTTTTCTTTCTGGGGCTTATTTGATAACAAACACCCTCTTTGCAATTTTAGTTTACACAGTTATCAAGAGACGCTCTAGTACCTGTAGGAAGATGAAGGCCAACGTTCTTATAAAAGGGGGAGCTTAGATGAAAGCTTAATGAAAACAAATTGTGTCTGAACAGAAGCTGCATCAGAGACAGTATCAATGACACAGAGCACTGTCAACAAGATAATGGCATCATGCTGCTAACGAACTGCTAAAGCATTTCTTTTACAAGCAGAAGACTAATCCCCTGACAATGCTTCATTCCAACGACTTTATTGCCATCAGAGCTGAGAGAGGATGTTGACTGAGCCTCTGTCAGAGGGATCCTGGTGAACTGAAAGCGATTATTGATTATCTCGCTGTTTTCTATTTTGCATTTCTCTCTTTAATAACAAAACCGCTCCCCTAAGAAACATTTGTCCACTTCTCGTGGAGAATGTTACTGTGATAGCTCTGTGACAGAGGTAGCAACCGAAAAAAAATATGCCTTGGAGGAGGCAACATCAAGAGCCCAGCAAGCTCATCCTTTGAGCATGATCTCCAATGGCCTTCTGAGCTTAATGAGGGGGAGCTTGTTAAAAAGCCAACTGGAACTTGGAAAGTTCATCCTAGGATTGCCTATCCAAGCTCAGCACAGCTCCAATCACTGAAGCTCATGGAAAAAACATTTTTGGAATCCAGCCTTTTGCCATCCAGGCAAAGGACCAAATCACAACCAAATGACAAAGCATGAAATGTGCTCAGAGCCATTCAGGCTTGGGAAGAAAAAGTCACTCCCTGGTTGAACTTGATCACAGGGGCTGTGCATCAGTGGGTGAAAGTCTTCGTAATATTGCTTAACATTACTTAGGGCAGAAATGGCCAAATCAAGCTCTTACATGTGGTTTTGAGTAGGCAAATACCAATTTGGTTGTCTAAACGGACAGGAAAATCCCACCCCATGTACAGCTATGAACAGCTGCAAGGAAGGTGATGGCACAGCCTCCTACCTCAGTTTTTGGCTCTTAAACTGGGAGAGTAAGGTGACCATAACGAAAGTTATTTACTACATCCTGTCACAGAGCTGAATCATGGATACAGGGGAATTATCCCGGGTTTGATGGAAAGCATGGAGAGGGTGCATATGCTCCATCTTTGTAAAACTCCGCTCAGTCTCCCCCACCCCAAGCTGAGCAGTGCTGGTCCCCTCCCTCCTTCCTTCCTAACAGTCTCTTCATTTCTTTCCATGGAAAATGTTTCCAAGGGTGGAGGGTATTGAAACAACCAAGGAGACAACCACTGCAGTTCCCAGATGCTGACCAGCCCCTCGTCTCTCCCATCACAAGAGGTGTCACGTTCCTGTAGGGCACCCTCACTGCTGCCGTGTATTTTGCTGTTGAATTGCAGATCCCTTACCGAAATACTGAGCTGCAATTCAGGTGTTTAAAGGATCCCAGAGCCTTCCCCAAACCAGGGAAGGGGATCAGCTGCCCCAACACTGTTGAGGTCTCCCTGCCCACAGAGACCTGGCTCTTGCTGGGAGGTGCTTGCAGTCACTGGAGCAGGGGCTGTGGTGGATGTCAGGAGGCAGGGGCCCAAGAAAGGGATGCTTTTCCCTGCTGCCCTAGTGATTTGAATTATTTCATGATGGCAGAAAACTGGGAGAGGAAAAAAACCCACAGCTCTACATTAAAAACAAAACAAAACATGATTTTAAAAAGTGCTGTGCCAGGTAAAACTCCTCTGCTTTGTTATTCTGAGAGTTCCCAGTATTGATAATTTCTCCTAGTTGCTGGTTTGTAAGTCACTTCTGAGTAGAAAATTCAATTACATGGGCCAAGTCAACAATAATGTTTTTCCTGGCAACGGTTCATTTTGCCAGTGGAAACATTTTTCCCCTCTACTTTTCTGGATTCAGCTCTGCAAAGTTGCTAAATTCTTCCAGATCTCTGGCCTGATGTGATCATAAATATCCTGATTGTATTCGACTGATTGACAGACTGGGGATGGATTAAGTGGGGATTACAGCCTGGAATGATCAAAATGTGCTTTCATGGTCAGTAACTCTGCAATAAGTCATAGTTCCAATGTACATTAACTATATAATCTAATTAACATGGCTGTTTATGTATTTAATATTATTCTTAAAACTTTTTAATAAAAGAGGTTTTAAGGAGAATTAAATGTTGTTTAAAATATAAGAACCTGGTCCTTGAATGTACAGTAGTTTGGGGTTTGCACTGTCATTAAGATGACTAATAAAACTCTCTCTTATGATTAAAATGAGATTTGAGCAGTATGATGGGCCTAATTCTGCCCCCACTGATAGGTGGGTAAACTCAGGTTTTTTCTGTTTTATTTTAAGTTACTTCAGGTGCAGCAATTCAGGGCAGAATTTAGTTCATTAGGATTAGAAAACTACTTTTTAATCAACTGAGACTCTTAAATCCATATAAGTACATAAGAGAAAGTACTTGAATTTTCTAAACTGCTCAGCACTCACATGCCTCACAGCTGTCATTATTGACTGAGTAGGAGCAGCAGGAATTAGCCTTATGGGTACAAACTTTAGGAGTTTTACTGCACAGGTTAACACACACCCCATCCATACCTAATGATATCAAACCAAATGAAACAATTCATCCAGGCAAAACTCCCAGCTACAGCAATGTGTTCAGCAGCTGCACTTGTGAGTACAAAAAGAGCTGGCTGCTTGATTGCAGGGGCAAGGAATTATAGCAGAGATGTTATGCAGTTGTCCATAAAAACTGAAATCTGAAACGATTAAGTATTTTGCAGGACTGTGGATTCTCTGCTGTCTCCAATCCGCCGGCCTCAAAGTCAGCATCTCAGAGCTGTGAACCATATTGCTCTGGAGCTGCACCTCTCCTCCAAGACCCTTTTTGAGCTTTCAGAAGATTTTGTGTGTTCCTTTGCCCCTGTGCCTGCTGGAGCTGCAGCTGAGTGTCCCTGTCCCTGTGCTCCCTGGGCAGGGCTCTGTGGTGAACGGGGCACCACAAACCACACTGGGCACAGCTGAGGGCTGCAGGCTCTGCTGAAAGGGCTCAGGGAGGTGTTCAAGCTCTATCAGGTACCTCAGGACTCAGCACTTGGTGGCCCAATGAGAGGGTCCCAAGGAAGTTTATCGTGGTGTGTAAGGAGTGCTGAGCAACGCTCACGAGAGCCAGGGTGAAAGGGAGCCCTTCTGCCCTGCTCTCTGTCACACCATGTTGGTCTCTTCCCTCCACCACGTGGCCAACCTCTCACAGTCTTTTCCTGACCTGAGACCTTCTGAACTAAAAAAGGAGCTGAAAAGTTTCAGCACGTCCAGCTGTTGGCCTCTGATGTCCCTCCCTGCTGCCCTCCGAACTAGCGACTACGCCCGAGGGACTGCTTGTCCTGGTGCATGGAACCAGGATCAGGACGGACACCACCCGACCCAGACTTTGGACTTGATCTGGAGATCAGAGGAGGGGTCAGCCCCATGCTCACCCCACAGTGGGGTCCTGGCACAGATCCCAGCTCCCCGGGCTGTCCCCGGGGCTCGGTGATGGCTTGCCGTGAGACTGACCTTGTGCACGGGCCAATCCATCACCCCCGGGGTGAAACCCACTTCGTCGCACTGCCGACCCCCCAAGCCACACAGAAAGCTCTACCCAAAGCCCCTTAAATGAGGCAGGAATGTTTCGATTTAAAGGAATTAAAAGCATTTTTAAAACGCGATGGTTCCCATCGTACGAGGTCTCTGCACCGTGCACTGCCCGACAAGCCTGATTATTCTCCAGCCAGCCAGGGGCTTAGAAAGTATGTCGAGCACTCAAACCATTTTAGGTCCCTCTGCACTGTTCATACCCAGAATTCAAGCAGGGTTCACATTCGAGGGCTTATAAAAACTTGAATACACTCCAATAACTTAAATCACTCAGTGAGGTTTTATAGTGATTTAAAGCCATTGGAACTCTCCACGTTTGGTGTGCAAGGGCTCCAGCTTGGAAAAGAATCAAGGCATGTTCCAGCATGGCAGCTCCAGGCATATTGAATCAATTTCAGCATGTAAAAATAATTAACAATGATAAAAATACATTAATAATACTGTAATTATAAGGCCAGACCGAAGTTTTGGCCTGAAGAAAAAAAAGAAAAGGAGAATTTCAGCAAGGTTTGTGAACGGCTTGGACTGGGGGTAATGAGGGATTTCAGTGACAGGAAAATAAATGGAGGCAAATCAAGGGTAAGGAGCAAAGGAAGATCACATTTGTCAGTAGTTTAAAAAGTTATACTGGCCTGAGCTGCAGGACTTGCTAAATTCTGCCCTGGAGGTGTGCCAGCACAGTGCTGCTGGGCCAAGGGATCAGAAGCAATCCAAGGTCCAAGTTCTCGCAAGCCATCAGGACAAGGATCAAATGCTATATATCACGGAGCTCGCTCATAAATCTCTGCTTTCTAGTAGCATGTAGCAGGGAGGCCAAATGTGGCACCTGTCTGGAAAGGATGCCACGTTGTCTTTTCCTGAGCCAGCCCAGCCCCTGTAGGGTGATATCAAGCCCCCAGGGGACAACAGGGCTTTGGCTACTTCTACGTGAGCCTTCTGGCACCTGGTACATCAGCTTCCAGCCTGGGCCAGCACCAGGAAACGCCTGAGGCTGCAGGAATAAATAGTGCCAGGGATATTAATCACCAAATGGTTTTGTCACATCAAACAACTGATTTGTTTCAGTCAGCAGTTCACGCTTGGATTCTCCCATCCCACTCGTTCCATACTCAGCCCTCATGCAGGTGCCTCCTTGAGCCTTTCAATAACAACCCAGCAGAAAAGTTTTTAAAATAAACTAATAGCACAAAGACTAAGGGGGGGGGGGAAGATACAATATAACGTAATTTTCACTGCACATTGTTTATAGGAAAGTGTTGGGCATAGACAGGTGATGTTCCTTTCTGTAGGGGAAAGATATTAACTGTAATTCCCCTGGCAGAAATGTTTTCTCATTGTTCATGTTGAGTTCCTGCCCACAGAAGATGGGGACTCTGCTTCCAGAGCCACCAGTAGAAAAATAAAACCTAATCTTATGTCATTATATCCCCAATTCTACTGTGGTTTTGAAATTAACCTTTTGCTTTGGCACGAATTCCCATCTCATTTTCTGTGAAATACAGCAGAGCTCGGGACAACTGCAACCAACAGAGATTTCTAGGGGGGAAAAAAAAAAAAGGCCTGTAAATCCTTTACTATCTTTAATCATGAAAATAATTCAGTTGCTGCAAACCTGATGTTCATGGCTGGGGCCCAAGGACCTTGCAATTCACAAAAGCACTGAAGGGATCCATAAAAAGTGGCTGGCCATGAGGAATTTACACTTGTTTTTTAAAGGGAGTAAAAATGTGGCTATAGCAATTTAGAAGAGTTTATGTATTCAGGCCTTAGAGAGGTTTAAATCACTCAGTTAAGAAAGATGCATTGGTGCATTAGTGAGCCTTCAGGCAATGCAAAAGGCCAGAAGAAATTATACGACAGAAGCAGTTCTGGGCAGAGGGTGCTCTGAGTTTGCTCTGCCCATAAACGGGTTCCCTGACTCACACCCCACATTCCAAGCACCCTCCCAACTCCCCCCTCGTCCCTTCCATCCCCAGTGCCACCAGTCAGGGCCCTTCCCAGGGGCTCAGATCCCCCAGCTCCCCTTGAGCAGCCCCTCACATCATCCCCCCTCTCTCAGCTCCAGGGAGGTCCCTTGCCCTGCACAGTTTTGGTCCCCTGGGATGACCAGGAGCCTTCGGCCAACAGAAACATCTCGGCCAACAGAAACATCCCGGATGGGGAGGCCCAGGAATAAAAGTGCTTTCAAAGGGCTCAAGATAAGACTGTGGTCTTTGGGAGATAATGACAACCCCCAGCCTCACAGCATGCAAGACTAATTGCAAAGCCCATCTCCCTGACCCGGGTTTCCCACTCTAAGCCCTTCTCCGCTTCTCATATTCACTTGCTAATTCTGTTCAAGCATTTTAATCCCACCTACTGCCAGCACAGAAAAATAAGAACTTACTGTTTGGAAATAAAGCTAGTAAAAATACAGGAATGCAGTGAGGGAAGAGCTGTTGGTGTGCAAGGGCTGTGATCCCCGGGTTTAGGGGGTCTCAGGGCCCTGACCTGGATGCCCCACGTTGCCCTCGGGCACCTGGGGGAGACGCTGCTGTCCCTCTGCAGTGTGGGTTCAACACCACGACTGCTCAAGCTGTCATATAATAAATACTATCAGATGCTGCTCCCTCTGACCCAGATTTTCTGGCAGACTGCAAGAATTCGGGGCACAACATTTCTGCGGCTTGCCGGGGTGGTCACACAACAGTGCCCCTCGATCCCGCAGCTACATCAGAGACACAGGCAGGGGGGAGAATGTCTGAGGCAAAGACATTGAACCAGGCCCAACACAACACTGACAAAAGCAGCTGGCTCTCAAGTGGCACAAGCTTCGCAGCTCAAAGGGCCACAATTGCACCTCTGCATCTCCCAAAGCTGCCACACCAGGAAAATCCCAGTTGGCTTTGCTGTCTAGTCACACCCCCAAGTTTTGGGAGCAAGCCTGGGGGCAGGCACTTTTCTTGTTTAGCTTTGGATGTGCATTTTATTTGCCTTGTGTCGGTGCCCTCAGGGTGGTTGTTGGCTGTGGTAGATGGTGGGTTTTATTTTTCTGGCTTGTTGTACCCCTCTTGAGAGAAGTTGTTACAGTTGTAGTTGTATTTTTCCAGCTTTTCCAAGCTTACCAGCTCCCCAGGGTGCTGTTTGCCTGAGTGCTTTGGTACAGTTTTATTTTTACAATAACTATTACACTTTTAAATTTTATTTTTGTATGTTAATTAAATACTTTTTAATCACAATGCAGACGCAGTTGCAGGGGCCAAGAAAAATACATAAACAAGAAGAGAATCCAAACATATATTTGCCCAGCATGGTACAGAAAAACTTTCCAAACCCAAGTTCAGCCTAGCCCAGCCCTGGATCTCTGCATTAAAAGTTTAACAGCACAACTCAGCCACCAGTAGTCTGCTCTTCAGCTCACTGCAAAGCTTTTCCTTGGATCACCAAGCAGGAAGGTAAAATGCCCAGAGAGCAGCCACTGGCATGTGAAGAAATGCTGAGTAGTAGCACCAACTCCAGTTTAGAAACAGAGAAAAATATCCCAAATTTCTCTTAAATGCTGTTTGCCAGATTCTGCTGAAGAGATGCTGAAACTGTACAGCAAAAGTGACTTGTTTCTCACCCCTGGAGCTGGGCAGTGGCCAGGTTAGCCAGCTCAGTCAGCTGTCCTGCACAGTTTATCCTAATCCAGCCTTTGCCCCTGCAAAATCCACAGGGGATCAGCTTGTCCACCCCTGCACATGAAGCAAAGGGGCCACGGGCACCTGGAGAGACGTGTCTTTGCCTATAGCACGGCCCAAGCCCCCTCTTTAAAGCGCGAGTGCTGTAAAACCCTTGCCACGCCTGAGAAATAAAACGTGAGGTTTAATTTAAAATGAGAGATATTAGGAGGGCGAGCTGCAGGTGATGAGGTGATGGCATTTCTTTGGCTGGGGGCCAGGAGGGTAGGAAAGGAAAACAAGAGAGATGCATTATATCCTACATACCTTGGCAGCTCAACAAAGTGACACTCACGTAGGGCTCACGAGCGAGGCCATTAATGACGGGGAAGTGGCATAAGGAGCACTGTGAGAAATTAGAGCTGAAGTTCAAAAGCTCGGGAGAGACAAGGCCAATAAAAAAAAAATCCCAGCAGCAGCGTGTATGTGAGAAGTCAATGTAGTAGGTATGCAAGGAAAGTGGAAAAGGTATTTCTTTCTTCTGAGAACCTGTCTGTGATCCTTGCACACCTGTCAGCCCGCCTTTTTTTTTTTTAATGTTTGGCTAAGGGGCGATTTCTTTAGTATCTCCATGAATCTTAATCATGTAAGTGGTGAACACAGCGGTGCTGGGTTAACAGTTAATGACCTCAGAGGTCTTTTCCAACCTTGATGAGTCTGTGAAAGGCTGGGAATGATACAGCTAAGTATGAGGACCTCTTGCCCTCAAAAACAGGTCTTTCACAACACTCTCTAATTTACCTGATGAAAAGTGGAGCTACCCGGACATGTACAACAGGTAAACAATATTATTTCAGGTGTATGCATGCCTTTCTATTGCAACCACCAGGTCACCCCCGTGGTGAGTGAACCACACTGGGCACCAGCACTGGGCGACTTCTCCCATTTTGGCTTTGCTGGCAGGAGCTGTGGCTCCCTGGGCTGGGCAGCTACAGGCCATCCTCAGCCAGAGGCTTACCGAGGAAATTTTAGTGCTCTCCGTGTCTGCTGTGGGCCCAAGGACCTTTCCAACCACTTGGAGAACTTCTAGGGCTGGGCCATGTTGGAAGGATGTTTTCCTATTATTAATTATTATTATCACCACCAAAACTACATCTGCTCTTTAGCTTGAAAAGCCGATTCTAACAAACGTGTCCAGTCTCCCGATTTTAAAGCTGGGCAGAAAAATCAAAGCAATTTAACTTCATTAAACATGTTTTGATCAAAATAGATTGTTTCATGGTATTACAAAGTATATTTGAAAGACAAGGTTTTCTTGGAAAAGTCTGATTTTAGTTATTTTCCACAATAAAGTTTATTCCAAAAGTGTACTTATTTTCATGGTGGTGGTGAAATACAGCTGTGCTGCCCCTTCAGCAGAAGCCCTGCAGTTCTGCCTGGCACGTGATGAACTTACTGAATCTGCAGTAACTACTTTTTTCAGTAATTTATGGCCATTTGATTAGAGCATTTCTGAACAAGCAGTAGCTCTTCCACCCTTATAATTTGCCCAAAAAGACAACAAAAAGGCTCAGCTGCTTGGCTGCCAAGCAGAAAGGTCAAATTACTGACCTCTGTTTTGGGGTATCAGTTACAGCCACCTCAGCACTCCCCAGTGCCTGCTGCAGTTGTCTTCTAAATATAGCTGCTCTTAGTTGCAGGATATTCTCTCCTTGTGTGCAATGGCAATACGGTTCATCACTCCCCAAAAAATCCCATCACAGGATACTGGCAGTATTTATCATTAAAAGTTACAGGCTCTGTGCTATCTTATTTATCAAGTGTTGACAGACTTTGATGCTGCTGCTACAGCCAACTAAAGACAGCACTGTTTGACCAATTTAGGCTTAAAACAGCAAAGCTGGGCCATAGAAGTTGCTCCAAATAAAGCTGGATGAGTCACTCAACAAAATCTCAAGTCATTTTGCACAGAGAAATTAGGTCCATTGATATATTCTACAGTGAAGATTATTTTACATTTCTTTCAGTTGCAGGAGTACAAGGTGACCTGAAAAATATGATTCAGACCAGGCAAAGAAATGCAGGACTGGGAAATAAGATCAAGACAAGGCCCCATGGAAGCAACTCAGGTCCCCATGAGCCTCCTTTCCTCCCTAGCACAGCAGATGGTGGGGACAAAGCCAACCCTAGAGCTGCGCTCTGGCTTGTTCTATTTTTAGACACAAATGTGTTATTCCTAAGAAAGTCTTGGCGTGTCTATTGGTTTGGGAAGACACAATACAACAGTAGGAGACTGATCCATCTTTCTTCAGGGAAAGCCCACTGGTGTTTGCCAGCATCTCACAGCCTGGGGCAACCAAGGACTGAGCAACACATTCCTTCCCAGTGGCCTCCCTTTCTCTCCTGCTACAGCAACATAAATATATAAAACTTCTGTCCCCAGAGGATCTTTATCTTTGATGAATAACTAGAGGAATCCCTTAGTACCAGCAGTTATCTACAGAGCTCACCCCTCAAGGATAAACATCAAGTGGTTTCACTGCCTGTCAGCTGGGACCAAAGTTGGACTTCGGGGACAAAGATGAAAGTCTCTCAAAATATGCAAGGGATAAGTGAGAAAGTTTGGCTTGCACTAGGCATTTTTGACATTCCCACATCTCAGATGACCTCAGCTTAAACACAAACAAAATCAGTGGAGATTTAAGGAACTTTGACCCTGTATTCTTCTTGCCTTTCATTTCAAAAAGAGAAGCCAAAAGCCCCTCATGTATGCTTGCAGGCACAGGCACTCACCCAGCACCCTGGCTCAGGCCATCTTTCCATCTCTTCCAGGGGGATGAACCTCCCTGCTGGAGCCCAGCCAGGCTGTCCAGGGCACGTTGTGCTTGTTTTCATATCTGCAGTCTCAGCAGAGCAGTGAATAAGTGCTGTCAGGAGTGTTGAACAAACACTGTACTTGACTTTTTACTGGGCTCTTGTGGGCTCAGAACAAAAGCCTGGACCTGAACCCACAGAAACTTTGGGGCATGTCAAATCTGGATCCAGATCTGAAGCTTGTGGCTGGACTTCCATCTCTAGGGTTTCAGTTAGAGCTCAGTTCATAAACACTTCTACTATGGCCTTTTTCTGCTTTACTCCACCATGAATCAGGAGTTGCTGCCATGAAATTGAGTTAGACCTGACCACAAGTGGGAATAGAACAGAATTTACTCATATCACGAGCCACACCTTTTTGGGTTTTTTTCATTTCTGGGTGTAACAGTCAGGCCCAGTGGCTTCTATGTGTGTACGTGGTGGACACAGCCCAGGGCTAAAGCACAGTGATGCAACGGCAGGAGGAGCTGAAATTAAGCAGGACAAAGACTCAGCAAAAACACACAAAGTGTTCAAAAGTGGATATAAAAATTCATCTGCCTCTTCTGCCAAATGATCAGTCCCAGCACAGGTACAGGTACAAAGCTCCTGAGCTTTGCTTGTCATTCAGAGCAGGCAGGAGTCACACATCTGAGACTTGAGCAGGCAAAGCGCTGCTCTGCCATCAGTGAAATAATAAACCCTTGAACATAAATTAAGAAAAGCTGCCTATGGGCTTGTAACAGTAGAACTCCAAACCTGCACACCCTGCTCCAAGCGTGTTGCTGTAAGAACCACTGAAGTTTTTCTGCTCCCTTCCCACGGAGGGGAGAATCTGAACTGGAGGATGCTCCCCAGTCTGCCACTAAAGCACTGTGGAGTGGTGAGCCCAGAGGAGCAACACCCTGTCTCCTGGGCCATGGGAGTCCAGACAGACCATGTTTATTTGGCACAGGTTTCAGGAGCTGATGCTATCACCCTTCCTTCTCCTCCTGACTTTTTGCTGCTGGTGGTCCCATTCCTGCATTCCAAATTCCCCAGCTCACTGAGGGCTCTGTGGCAGACGGTCTAACAAGGGCTTCATTCTTCGTTGATCATTTTCCTGGCATGGTATCTTTTTAATGTTAAAATCTGTTAGGTAGATACTTCCACCAGTTGATGTAACACGCTTATGCCTTTCCTCTAGGATCCAATAGCTTCTCTGCACGCTTTGGTGTGACTGTTAATTACCACAAGTGCAGAACATTATTTTCTATTCACAGAAAGAAAAGAGAAAACGAGCTGATGGTGGGGGGAGCAACCACATCATCCAGTTTATCAGCTAACTTTTCACTAACCCTTGGCTTATTCAGTGCTTCAGGGGTTAATAAAGTCTCTTAGAAAGCAAAAGGTTTCCATCTGTAATTGGATCCTTTGTATGTGCTTTCCGCTATAGGAATCAACTTAGCATTGACATCCTCGTAAAAATTTCCATTAGATCGAGGCCTGAATGCCCACTAAGGCTCTGTGTGGCTTTGCAATTGATTCACTGAATGAAATCTTATCTAAAATCTTTTTATTTTATGCTATTATGGGCACAGGGGAAAATAGTGATGTAAAAATTTTCGCTGCCTAGTTAATGCACAGTGGCTCTTGGAAATGGCCTTCGGGTTAGCTAAAAAGATTGCCATTTCTATTTCCCACTATTTTGTTTCATATTACCAGTAATTGAAAAATGTTTCATTTCTTACTAAGTTACATATTGACACTTTGAATTGAATTCAGGGCCTTTATCTTTAATCTTCTCATTAGATCACTTCAGACAGTGGCTCATTCTGTCGAGGGCAGGAAGACACAGTTCATCAGTTGCATCTTTTTCAGCAGGAGATAATTTTCACAAGGCATATGTAAGACTGTTCTTGTGCTTTAAAGATGTAAAAAGCAGTCTGGCCATGAAAAAACTACGAATCAGACCTTATATTGCCAGTGTCCCTGCAGTGGTGGTGCTCTCCAGAGAAAGATAGGTCAAAATATTGTTCGCAAAACTGTCAACTCTTTTACTTCTTTAAAATGCTGCTCAGTCAAGAACAGGGAGAACTGAAGAGGAGGAACATTTTGTCTTTAAGCTCTGCAGGTAGATATGTATCAGCTACTACAACATCTTCTCCTTCTTTATGTGCTGTGAGGAATAATCACCCAAACCAAATTCAGAACTTCTGAATGGAGGAATTACCAGAATTCATTGCGAATACTTTTTATGTTCTCCCAGCCATGCGGATTTAACATTCCCATCCGTCTGCAGCAGCCACAAAGAGAACCATATCCTTACAGCAAGCACTTCAGAGTGCACAGAGCCATAAGCTGGGGCAGAAGCCCGTGTACAACACTTGCACACTCACACCCTGTGCACAACACTCAGACACACTAAATGCAGGCACGTGGGTTGTGCACAGATACCTGCACTGGGACACAGCACAGGGACATATGGTCTGCATGTGGTTCCTACCCTCACGGTATATATCTGAAACAGGCTTATTTTCCTTTTCTCTTTACTGGTTTCACTAGTAACAGGTTTTGCCTGGGAACATCTCATGTCCTGACAGCAGCTGAAGCATCCCTTACTCTGAGCTGGGAGACATTTGGGCCACTGAGTAACACCGATCTGATTTAAGCAGGAGGTCCTCATGGTCTGCTCTTGTGCACATCACAAAGCAGACAGGAATAAATAGCAACAACAATAAGAATAAAGTTTGTCTTTGCTTTCCTGCCTCTCATTTCAATCGCTGGAGGTCTTTGCAGTGCACAGAAGTGAAAATAAAACAACCCCTTGCCCTACTGCTGGAGGGAAGGCAACGGAGCATCAGAGCAACCAGGAGCAGTGTGAGGCTGTGCCAGCCTGGAAAAAACTGCACATCCCAGGATGTGAAACGTGCCCTGTGCCTTGGACTGGAGGCAGTTAATGGGAGAAGAGCAGCCCCACGCTGTGCTCATGATGTGTGGAGAGCAGCTCCACATTTGTGATGTTTGGATGAACACTGCCTGCCCAAGCTTCTCCACAGGAGGAATCTCCACTTTCCATGCTACATGGTTCTCTACACAACACTTAAAAGATTATTGGGAAATACCCCAGCAATGCCATGTTGTCAACTATCCAAGCATCTATTTCAAGCTGAGCTGGCTGGAAATTTTCTAAAATTTTTTTCTGAAAAAGCTATTTTCCTAATATTTTTACATAACCTCAATTTTTTTTTAAAACATTTTGGATTTCAAAATTAAAACGTTGAGCTTTTACTTGGAGTGTGATGAGTGCTCTCCCTTTCCTCTGTCTTCTCTCACCTCCTCAGTGCGAAAACACGAGAAAGTAGACCAAGATAGCAGGAAAGGCAGGCTGCAAAACCAAAGTCAGAACCAAAACCATAATTTCAAAATAATTTTTCTTGTTTTTATGTATTTTCTGCTGAAGATGCCAAACCCAGTTCTTTTTCACAAAACAATTTTTAGAGTTATATTAATGAAAGCAGTCATTTTTCCTAACAAGTCACATCTGGCCTGAGTAATCCTGAAAGGCACCTGACATCAGATGAGCCATGGGACCGTTGGCTCAGCAGTGATATTTGTCATTAGTCCAGGAAGAAACCTCAAACTGGCAGAATTTTCATTCTCCGCATACGCGAACACACACAGTGTGACCACAGCCTGGAAACTCCCCAAGACAACAAATGAGCTGAATCCCAGATTTCATTTCAAAGCCAACCTCAGAATTTCCATGGTGCGTTGAGCCCTCCAGCCTTCCACCCAGAAATCAATGAGGTGACATTGGCATGGAACAAAAATGATGTAGTGACGAAACAGGGCCCTAAAGTACTTCGGAATGACATTTTCAAAACTGAATACCATGCAAAAAAAAAAAAGTCAAATGCCCCTTAATCTCCATAACTCTGTAGTGTCACAGTCCAATTAAACCCTCGGCCTTCTGCCAAGTTAGGGCTATGCCCACTGACAAAGGATGCCCTGTGATAGACATTAAAAGGTGACCCCCTCCATCCCAACGTCTGTATTACTGCCCTTAGCTCTAATGAATGCACGTGCTGGAAGAATGACGGGATTTCCTACAAGCTCAAATTCACCCCATAAAGTGCAAAGCATTGCTAACGTTTCTGTCTGTCCCGCTAAAATCCCATCCCTGGATCAGCCACGCAGGAGAAATGAGCTGGACCCCTCGACTGAAGCTCTGTGCAGTTGCCTTAATATAAATCTAATGCAGAAACAACAGCAATTTATAACTCGGGCAGCCAGAAAGCAGTGAAATAGAGCAAGCAGCCAGTTAATAGCCTCAACAGCGCTTCTGAGACCGAAATGCAATTTCTAGCTCCGAAGGGTGCTTTTGGGAGAGCGATACCACCTTGCACACATTCCTACTGCACACCGTTCCTGCCCCCGGCACGCAGACCTGCTCAGGCTCACATTCCGAGCATGAAACTCTTCCCTTTGGCCTCTTCCTCATCCACCTGAGCAAGCCAGGTGCAAGGAGAGATGTCACAGAGCAGGGGACCACACTGCTAAAACTCCTGTCCCAGGCAGCAGCTTCACTCAGCACCTTCTCTCCCATCACTGGACTTTTGGGGACACATCTGTCACACGACCTGACACCATTTCCCCGCTATCCCCATCTGTGCCTCTTGTGCAGCTTAAAAGCTCGCCAATATTATGCCTTAAAGACCAATAATACTAATGAAATTATGACTAAAATGACCATCTCTGCCAATGAACCCCTTGCCCGTAAGGATTAAATGCACACCTGGTCTTACTGGGCATGATACCAGTAGGAAACAGCCCTGCTAGTTTCAGATAGAAAAGGACATATTTGTCCTTTTCTCATGTATTTCCCAGTGAATACTTCTATTTCTCTGCATTCTCACTTCCCTACCAGACCATAAATGCCCCATATCGTGCTAGACAGCATTCAAATACCTTGCATAGAAACCTTAGAAAGAATAAACAATAATAAAAATGTGTTAAAACACACCCCTGCTTGCAGTAAAGGTCCATAATCACAGACCACCCCAACACAAAGATCTCACAATCCAGTCTGACACGTTCCCCAGGTCACACAGCAAGTCACGAATGGACTAGAGAAGATTCTCCTCCTTCAAGTCAGGCCTGCTCCAACTACCTGCCCTTCCTGAGGCCAAGCCGCCTCTCCCAGGTGGGGAATACACCCAGCCAGCCAGCCCATGTTGCTGAGAGTTGCCAAAAACTCAGGCGCTCTGCACCTTTTGGAGGAAGGACCAGTCTGCAGCAAGCAAAGGCAGGGGCAACAAGAGAGCAAAGAGGAAGCAGGTGGGAAAGCTGGCTGGAGGGGTCACACGTGCAGATGGGACCATCAAAGGGATCATTCACTGATGGGCACACCAAATGCATCCTCAGCCTATGAATATTTGACAGCACAGACAGATTTTCAAAGCTGTTTCGGAAGCTTGAGCCCCAGGTATATATCTGAGCTTAGCTCAGTTGGGTGGAGCCTGGTGCTAATAATGCTGGGGTGGTGGATTTGATCTCTGCATGGGCATTCACTTAAGGGCTGGACTCGATGGCCCCTGTGGGTCCCTTCCAACTCAGAATATTCTGTGATCTCTTTCAGAAGTTTTCTTTTAAAGCAAACCTCCTCACCCGGCTTGGCAAAACCAATGTCCTTCACAGGTAGGTGCTCCCAGGCTCCTTCTCTGCAGCTCTTGGGGGATAGAGGGCACTGGAGGGGCTGCAGAAGGAAGGAACAGCCCACAGCGCCCAGCCAGGTCACCTTATTGCTGGGAGTGGGGCCCTGGGGCACTGAAAGAGTAGGAACCTGTAGCTAGAAAGCAGCAAAGAGCCGACTTCTGTGCTGGCACCACTTAAGCAAGAAGAGAACACGTATCCACAGGACACACTGCTCATGATTTACACCGACGTGAACAAGACCAGACCCAGGCCCTTGTGCTTTGTGGTGGCAGTAAACGCGACAGGGAGCTGTGCCTCTCCTCCTGGGGTATGTGCCTTCCCTGCGCCTTGGCGGTACCAGCACAATAAATAATGCATTGCTGGTAAAGGAAGTCCGAGGAGCTTTTCATAAACAATTCAGGGTTTCTCCTTTAAAAACCTCTGGAATAGTTTCTTAATGCCTGAGCCATGTAAGTCATTAGGTTTCTGTCAGCGTGCTCAATGCATATGTATGTGCCAGAGAACAGGATCCTGGTGGAGTCTGTACTGCAGGACATCTATAAAAGAAAATTGCAGTTAAAGTGTCCAAAACAATGATCTGTGGGTGGTCCTCTGGTTAGCAGATGGGTTTTTGGAGTGCACATATATAGCTATTAGTAACAAACACCTCCCTGTTTTTGTCTTGGTAGCTTCCCATGTGAAGAAAAGTTAGTGCACAGAGGATTCATTGCCTACAGATTAGCAGTTCATGTATCCTCGTTGGACAGAGTGTGCAATCCTATCTAGGCAGGTCTGAGAGCTCTAACAGCATTCTCACTCAAAATGGAGCTACTTGTAGACGTTTATCAGCATAAAATGGCAAACAAAATCTGACACACGTGCTCTCACATGGCATAATGTCTTCCACGTGAAGCCAAACCGGACCAGGGAGGATGAAAAAGGAAGTTAAAACTCCTTCTTCCTTAGATCCATGGAGAACCATGCTCCCAGCCTCCTTCTCTGTGCACCTCTGGGGTGAAGTGGGCACTGGGAAGAACAGCCTACAGCACCCAGCCAGGTCATCTTATGGGCAGGAGTGGGGCCCTGGGACAGTGCCCCGGGGCTGACAAAGTAGGAACCTGTAGCTGGAAAGCAGCAAAGAGCTGACTTCTGTACTGCCCACGTTACCCTGCCAGCCCTGCTGTTACTGCCCCAGGGACACCTTCACACCAGGAAAGAAATCACTGAACTGTACAAAGGGTAACAAAGAGCTTGGTGCTGAAGCTCTGCTGTTTCCCCTGAGAAAACTGCTGTGTTATAGCTCTGACCTAGGCGTGGATGGCTTCATAGATCATCTCTGGCGAGCTCATAAAGAGCCAGTCGTCTCCGGATCCAGGAGCTGGCTGTGGCGTATCGCTTTTCTGACCATAATTACACGTTAAAGAGAATATAATGAAAGATATTTTGCAAAAGCTTAAGAAATGAAGCAGATGACAGGCTTCTTGGAGGAACTGGAGCTGCCTGCCTCTGAAGGCTCACACCTGCTGGGGAGAGCCAGGAAGGAGGGAGAAGGGTTTAACCCACACGTGCTCCCAGCTACACGGCTGACAAGTGGCCACAGCATCCCCCAAATCCTCTGCACACGTGGGTACAGCCAGGACTTTCCTGTATGTGATGAGAAGATGGGGCAGATACACCAAGCCCTGTTGTTCTGCACTTTCACATAGAAACGTTGCCTTTCACAGGGCTTTAGAAAATTCAGCTGAAATTACCCACTGGCCTCTTGAAATTTTCTTTCCTGCCTCCGTAGTTCTTTGAAGAGTAAAAATTACCTGGGTAAAAATTAACTGATTCTAGTATAGAGTTCATGTGTAGATAATCAGAGATTACTTTACCTCTCTTGGCTGTAATCTTTAATTAGGCCACAAGGACCATTGTTGGAATGGGACGATTTGGCCAAAAAAGTACTGAATTTATGAATGTTCTAAAACATTCTCTCCAAAGTGAATTAGTTCATAAGCACTTCCAAGGAACATGATGTTTCATCCAGCAGAGCACATCTTAAATTTTCCATCTTGGTCTAAATCCTAGAAGAAGATGTCACCAGTCAGTTCTGAGAAAGTGAGGGTGTCATTAGCATGTTGTTTTAATTGTGTTTTAAATATCAAATTAAACAATTTTTTGTACATTTCCTAAGAAGAGTCTTCTTTCATGAGGTGTCCCAAGTCTCATGTCAACTTACTGTGGCTCAGATGTGTACGTGAAATCCAATTAGCACATTCCAAACTTCATTTCCACTGAAACACAATCAATTGTAACTTATTTTTGAATCATGCTGCTTTCTCTAATTGTTAGCTCCAGCCTCTGCTGAATAGGTGGTTAAGCAAATTATTCCAACTCACATATGAAAATTGTGCTATTTATGCTGGCAGCTTTCACAGTTACTGATGAGGTTCCTTGAGCTAATGAAATAATAAAAACACAAAACAGATTTACCTTTCTTAATAAGGAAAAAGATAATGAACTAAAATTAAAATTGAAACTCTCACTATACATGGAGTTACTGTAATATCGTTTCTGTTTTAAATTAATGCCCTTGCTTTTTTATTTTATTTTTTGCATGCCAGTGACAAAGCCAGTTAAAAACCCACTTCAACCATGGATTGACGCTATTTCTTTGTTGCATTTTTTATAATATCATGGCACATGTATTTTTTGGTGACTTTTCTGCATGATTTAGGCATACACAAAGAAAGGGCAACACTTTGATTAGACTCTGTGCTGGGCTTCATTGAAGGGCAAAAGGTGGGGTTGGAAGAAAGTGGCTTTTGGTCAGCTTTGCAACCTTCTCTCCAGGCCTGGATGCTGGGCTCCCGCTTTCCTGGCGCAAGTCTGCCGGGAATTTGTATTGCTGGAGCCCTGAAACACAAGCCAGGTTCCTCACTGACCCACTGCCCTGCTCCGCTTCCCAGGCCGTGCCTGAGATACGGCTCACGAGGGAGCTTTGGCAAGGAGAAAGCACAGCTTAAAAACTCCATCTGCTCACCCCCGGGGCCCAAGACGGGAGCAAAACTCCATGTGCTTGTGTCATCTGTTTGGCAAAGCCTTCTTGCTTCCTCTAGTTCGCACATATCCGGAGTTTGACGTGGCCTGGCAGCGTTGTTTCACTCACTCCTTCGTGGTGCCCATGGCGAGGTCAAGGACTGGCTCTGTGGGACTCCAGCTAAAACCAGGCTTGTGCTCAATGCCACCCTGAGTTGAGCCCACAAAATCTCCTGGTTGCTGGAACAGGAGATACCCTCTGGCACAGCTTCAGAGCTGGGAGACTACAAGTATGCAGCCCCTCTGGTTTTGAAGTATGTATTTCCAGAGCTGAGCAGCATTGGTTCTCATTGCAGAGAGATCTTGGCCAGGAATACAAAATCTGAGCAATTTGGTACGGGGCAACTGTCAGGACACGTCGGTGTTTCTGTCGGACAACCCGGACAGCAGGTCCAGGAGATGCTCCATGCATCCGTGCCATGTGGCTGCAGTTTTGCAGGGTTAGCAGCTGGATCCTGACATCCATCATTCCTCAGACTCTTGTCTGGTAGGAGTTTCTCGTAGGACAGGACAAAGAAGAGGAACACCAGCAGAGCCCAGTGCCAAGGGACCTGGCTGCCCGAGGGCCCCAGTGCTGGCACATCAGGCAGTGCCCTTTCTTTGTTGTACTAAGGAGTGGCTGCTAAAACCCCTCAGGCTCCCTCTCCCTCACTGAGCTCTCAGCTCACACATCCCTTCCCCATGCTGTAGCACCCAGTTTTCTCCTTAGCATAAAACAATTACACATTTCTGTCAATAAATACCATGCCATGAATTTGCAGCCCTGCTGGCTCTCTGCCCACTACTGCAGGAGGAAACGGCCTCATAAATATTTGTGCAAGACATCAATAAATTTGAAGTGTTGACTTGAGTACTCAGCTTCCCTATCTGAGACCTGGAGCAGAGCTTCCGGAGTTCACGTGTTTCTGCCGCGAGAGGCCAGTGCTGGAGGCCAGAGGTATCCCCAGGATGCTGAAACGGGAGATGGAGAGAGAAACCCCATATAAACTCCTTTTGCAAAGTCCCTTCGTGCTACTGATCCTGGTGGAAGAGGTCCTTGCAATTCAGCCAGGGGAGGTTTTGAGAAGGAAGGGGTTCCCCTGGCCCATTGCTGCTCCTCACTTTTTCTGATTCTTTCCACTTCTCAATTTTTACATTGTTGTAGAGCTTTACACGGCCAATGAGCTGAGAAACACTTTCCAGAAAAGCTGCTTTAGGCTGTGCACAAGAACCAGAGGATGATGGGTCACTCTGAGTTTACATTGGGCTATAAAGCCTCAGGACACAGGGATATCGATGTCAGGAGCCCCCCCTGTACTTCTGAGATCACTGCAATTTAATCTGGGTTAAAAATACTTTTTCGAGCTACTTTGGAAACCAGTTTACAAAGCTTAGTAGACACCTGGGAGTGAAGTAAACAAAAGATATTTATTAATCCACTCACATATCCAGGCTTGCTAAAGCAACTGCTTTATCTCTTGATTTCCTATGTGTTAGGACATGGTTGCTGGAACACAGACCCGGAGACACTCCCCACCCTACCTTGGGCTGGCAGTGGCACAGCCAGATGTCATTCAAGGCTGGTGACCAGGGTGGCCCACGGAGGGGAGGGAGAATTGCTGACTAAGGGGATTTGTGCTGGCAACGTTACACACAAAAGTTATTTTTCAGAGGGAAAAAATGTATGCCACACTTCCTTGGCCATTGGAGACCACTCTCTTGACAGCCAATATGTTCAGCCGAGCTGATGGGAAAGACTCTCCCCCAGCTGCTCAGAGGAGTTACTGGCACCGCACCTGCAGCAGCTTCCTGGAGTTCACCACTTGGATCTCGGTGCCAGACCACAGAGAAAGGCAGAGAAGGGCAAGAACAGCCACATATTATGTCTAACTATCGTGACTCACTGGGGCTCCTATTCTCAATTTGCTGTGACCTTTCGAGTGGTGGAGCTGACACTGAGCGAACAATGCAGCTCCCCGCTCGCTGGGAAGCCCCAGCTCCTGCCCTTTGCCTCTCTCCGAGCAGTTTCCTTGGTCCTGCCAGCCCCACACACCCCACAGCCTGGCTGGAGGAGCGGGGATGACGCACCAAGTCATTTTGATTTGTGGCACCTCCCTGAGTAAGATGTGCGAAATAAAGACAGATGGTAATGGATAAACTCCAGTGGCTGTGAATCTGCCATCAGCAGCAGCTCCCACACTGTGCAGAGCGCCCTCAAATGAACTTCCCTGTGGCCCTGAGTCCCCGTAACACAGAGATGCTGCAGCCCAGCTTTTACTAACAACTTCTATGACTTTTTCTCTTTTACCATCTTTCTATTTTTTTTTCCCCCAACCTCCTGACCTTCCTCTTAAAAGCCACCACTGTCACACAGCTGGTCTGCAGCCATCACTGTCCAAGTCAGTGGTGGTACCGTGGCCAAGCAGAGAGGCCTCTCACCTTCAGGATCTATGTGGGGAATCTGCTCGCAAATCCAGGCTTCAAAAAGCCACTGGAGCTGCAGTATTTCACATGTGTTCCCAACATGAAGCACTGAGATGCTGATTCCTCGACATCATTTTCTCCCAGGATTTTTGCAGTGTCACCAAACCACGCTGAACCTCAGCAGAAGGGTCCAGGTGATAATCCTTTCTGCCATGGGGCACTTTGGCTTCTCTCTTCATGTTACCTCTGAGCTCAGATGCCCGAGGTCTGCAGCTGACATATATGTTATTTCATCCAAAATAAATGCAGCCACATTAGTGTTTTCTGATGCCTGTTTCCTTCAACATATCAGTAGCAATTGACCACTGATGGTCTTCTCCAGGAATGAAAATATGAGGCAAAAATAACCAAAGAGCAAAACCCGTGGTGGGGGAGAATTTTTATAAGGCATCTCTGTGGTTTTCGAGTCTGCCTGTTGTTTTCAAAAGTAATTTTTTCCACCACGGATTCAGGTCAGTTTTGAAGAAGAATCCTACCTTGGTTACTTGCTCCCTTCAGCCTTCAAAGGTCATCTCAGCACCAGGTACACAGGAGGGAGAAAACTGGGAGGGTTTCAGGTAAATTATAAGATCTGAGCCTTTTATGAAAAAAAATTAGAGAAATGAACAATACAAAGAGGACAATAACCTTTGTGGGGTTTAGCCTGATTATTATTAGTGTGGGACACATGATGAAGGAAATCCCACACATTTTTTCAAAGCCCAACAGAGAACAACCTGGGTCTCCCCAAGTCAGCTCCCCGGCCCACCTGAGGCTCACTTAAAGCCCCTGGTAGTCTTAATAGCAGATTTTCAAGCCACTCTGGTGAAAGCAAAGAATTTTCTCATATGTGCAAACATACCTGACGATTGGCATAATCCCAACGAACACACATTAGGTCAGTTAAAATATTCCAGTGTATTGACATTAATTCCGCAGCTCAGACCCAAGATCATGTTCTCATTTGTCCGAATAACAGAGCATTTAAATATTTAGTTCAAATATAAAGACTTTCAGCTTATATATAAAGAGGAGGTGGGGGGGGGAAATCCAGGGGACAAAAGTTTTCCTTGTAGCATGCACAGTGCTGATTTCCAAACCTTGGCAGCCACAGCACGGCACAGCCACGGCAAACGTCTGGCCAAGACAAATCTATAAACTTTGCGCTGGATGTACACCCCCTCCATGCATGAAGGTCTAATAAGCCCAGATACTTTCTGCCTCTCCAAACAGTCGAGCTGCAGAGGCTTCCCCACGGATCCTAGCGGGGCCAGGAGAGTGGAGACTTTATTATGTAACAACCCACATTATTTAGTGAAAATCTGGAATGTGCTTTATTAGTTGGGCCTTTGTTTGGTCAGGAAATACCTCCAGACAAATGTGATGACACGGGCATTTTTAATTTGCCACTTCACGTTCAGAGCAAATTAGGTGATTTTACTTGCTATTCCCTCCACGAGAAGCGACAGGCTGCAAGGTTAGCAGCTTCCCTCAGAAGCTCTTGATGACATTACAGACACACAGAGAAAGCACGAGCACATCAGAACGAATTAAGATCACCTCCCTTGCCTATAATCTGAAACACTCCATGTGGTCTCTCTTAGCATCAGTCCCAAATGCCAAGGCACTGGAACAGCATGTGCAAGTGGTTGGAGGTAAGGGAAGGAGAGGTCAAATTCTGTGTGCTTCATACGATCAAATTTGTGGTATTAAACCAACAATTACCAGCGAAGTGGTGAGTGAAAAACAAACGTCCTATCTATTACCCAATTTCAAATGCCAATGTGATGCCCTCAGGACTCTCAGTCCTCAGTTATTTTTTTGACACGTTTGGTAACGTGTCAAGTCTTTATATCTGCTCTCAAATGGAGTTTGGTTTTTCCATTTGCGAGCTTGAAGTCATTTTCATTTCAGAGCAGACTTAGAAAAAGGCTGGTTAGACTGCTGCTGAGGTATAACTGGAGGATGCGTTCCTCTGTGGATTACACTTCTGCTTAGGATAAATAGGAAAAAACTTTGGACAGATGATGTTAAGTGCAAAATATTTAATCTTGACTGAATATCACTGAAGCAGCTCAGTGCAGACCCAAGGGAAACACTGGTAAAGAAAAAGAAAGGGGTGAGGGGGGAAAGCAATCCTAATTTTCTTACAGTGAGAACTAGGAACTGAAATGCGGCCAGCATAGGAACATGCACTTTTGCTGGACTTTGAGCCAGATAATAAAAGAAAATATAGAGATTATGTAGAGCTGGGTAATAAAAGAGGTAGTGGTGGTGAGTCTGCACCGGCAGGTTTTTTGGCTGGCGGTTTAATGACTGAGCCTGAAGACCTGCCAAGCGGAGCTGAGCGGGACTGACGCAGCTCCTGGGGTTTGCTTAAAGAGGGGAAGCATCAGTGGAGGTCTGCAGGCTGGCCGTGGGGAGGTGTGGGAGCCCTGCACAGCCCTGCACAGCCCTGCACAGCCCTGCTGCTCGATGCATTAGCGCTGTGGGACCCCTCACCCGCGCACCGGCATCCTCCCCGGGGGGCAGCGGGTTGCGGGTGTTCGTGCAGGCTGGAGGACACCGGGCGAGCCCTCCTCGGCTGCACAGAGCTGTTTTATGGCCAGGCAGCGAGGGACGGCTGGGATTTTGAGGAATACCAGGTGTGCGTCGGAGAAACCGATTTCCACGTCGGGAAAGCCTCCGGCGCTCGGGCCCCGCTGCCTGGCCTGGCCTGGCCTGGTGGGTGGCCCTTCGCCTGCCACCACCACCCCCAGGACAGCAGCAGTGCTCCCCTGAGCAGTGACCTGAGCCAAATGCCACCAACAGCCACTGGTGTGATGGGGCAGGGAGCGAGAGAGTGACGGAGAGGAGAAGGAGGAGGAGGGCAGAGCTCCACATGGAAGTTGTCTCTCAGAACCAGGAGCTGCAGACTTTAATCCCTTCCCACCTCCTAACGGGGCTCAGAGCCTGTGCATGGCGTTTTTCCCCCAAACTGCTCCAAAGTTAGGCTCCTAAAAGGGTCGGTGAAACTCAGGTTTCGACACATGAGGAATAATCCGGCTGCTCTCCACATGTGTATTTGAGAAGCACTTCCACAGCCGGTTTTGGGGGCCTTTCTGCACAGTGGCTTTGTGTGCTGTTATCACAAACGCCTCAGCGGTGACTGGGCAGAGGTGAAAAGTAAGAGAGAGATTTTTTTTCCTCCAGGTCAAGCGAATTCAGGTTGTGTTTGTAATCACTACATGCAGTTTTCAGGTGCTGGATGGTCACGGACCCTAAGAAGCAAAATGTCATTTCAGAATTCATTCCAATCCCAAAGAGATAATCCCATCACCTCGCTAGCAAGGCACGCTTCCTCAGAAGCCAGCCCAGCAGATGAGACACAGGCAGTTTGCAGATACTTTCCTCCAGCTCTCAGACATGTGTGGTCTGCAGCTCAGCCCCATGAGAGTGCAGCAGCAACCACCTGCTCCTCTTCCTTCTGCTGGACAAGGTTAAAACGCAGGGAATCCCATTCTTGGATCCTTTTTTCCCCAGCATCTGATGAATAACCTTCATTTTTAAAGCAAGAAGAAGCGCCAGACGCATATTTGGACGTACCTGCCCTGCTGTCACCATGCCTCACCCCCTTGCCACCACCAGTGGGAGGTGAGCCCTCGCTGTTGACTTTGTCTGCCCCGATGTGTTTTAAGCCCATGTATAATTGCTGAGAAACCCTCTCTACCAAAGAGTCAGAGGAGACTCTTTCTTTGTGTTTCTTTTTGCTCAGAAGGGGCTGAAGCAGCAATCTTGACTTAACGGCTGACTCTGATTGGAAAATAAACAACTATAAAGTACAATAAATCCCATTGAAGAGTCCAGTCAAAACATCCCAATGAACAGTTAATGCTCCACTAACCAACTCCAGATGTCACAGCCTTGTCTGGCACTAATTGGTTGACTGGAGAGTAAGAAACTGTGTAACCTGAAGGAAATCTCTGCTTCTTGCACTTGAGATAAGTTGCAAAGGCAGAAAATGGTTTGCTTTTGTTGTATTTCCTAATTTCCAAACTGCAGGGGAGTCACAGGTATCTGCTGATAGCTTCCCAGTGGCAGGACACTGTCCAATTTTAGGGTCCTTTAGGTACCTCACAAGAAGTTTCTCAATAGAGTGGAGCTGCCTTTGAACATGTGATGTTCCTCCATTCCCAAACTTCCCTGGGTTTATTTGTTTAACCAGAGGACATGCCCTAGCAGATTGCAGCTAAGTTCTTAGATAAAGGTAGTTGCAAATTCCAGCTGGAAGTGTCTAAAGCACCAAAATAAAAACAAAACAAAACAAAACAGAACAAAAACCACAACCAAAAAAAAAAAACACCCCCCAAAAAACCCCAAACCAAACCAAACCAAACCGAAAAAAAAACCAAAAAGCCCACCAAAGAAAGCAATTAATTTCAATTATAATTAAAACACAGAAAATCAGAAAACTGGAGATGAGTCTGGAAGCAGAAAATAGATTTTTAAAACAGGATTAGACTGGTGCACCCTAAATCCTACAGGCTGGAAATTCCTTGTCTGCCTGCATGACTGCATTGGCAGGGGACATACAAAGTGGCTAACCAGGATTTTCCAATGGCTTTTTTTAGGTATATTTGACAGGATCATGTTATATATTCTGTGTAATACTACAAAGCAACGCGTGTGCCTGAAGGTATCTTCTCCCTTTTCCCAGAATACTTCCCAGTGCCATGATCCTGCACACATTTACTTACATCATTTAACTTCAAGCAAAGGTGTCTCTTGGCTTCAGAGGCTTCCATGACATCAAGAATTACTATTCATAATTCATTCTCGGGGTTCTAGTCATATCCTGAGCACGTAGAAGGAGGTGCTGTGAAAGACCTTCCCAGAGAGTTACTTAATAATATTCTGTTTTAAAAAAAATTACTGTTCATATTCCTTAGCACTTTAGATTAGCCTGTACAATAATTCTATCTTTAATAAAAAAATTTCATTGAATTACTTACATGAATTTTAATAAACATCTCCTTTAGTGTCACTGACATGTTGTTCATACTTCGTAAGACCCTTTTAGAACTATGTAAATTTGCACGCCAAAATCTGATGCTGAGTTTCTGCTCAGTTGTACATAACTGATTTCTTTAGTGCTTGTGAAAAAAAAAAACAACCAAACAAAAAAACCAAGCCTACAGTCTGTTGCTCAATTGTCAAAACCATTTTTTCAGTGGAGCATCTGTTTGGACACGTTCAGCCATATCTTTCACTCCTGATCTGCAAGGGAATAACACAGGATTTGAAACACAGTAGACACTTGTGCAAAGCATGAACAATGAAAATTACATCCAGCCTTTAATCCAGGGGATTCTGGGCTGAGCTCAGCCTCCGTGGATATACATATCCATCCTGCATTTAGTTCCACATATTCGAAGGCTGGATGTTTCCCTGGAAGAGTCACATGGGAGCAAAAGTGGGATTAAGTGGCTTTCTCTCCGTGTTTTGCTATTAGCCTTACACATGTAATATGCAGGCACACAAGCAACTGTGCTGCACAACTGTCAGCCGTGAAACCCACTTCTTCCAAGATACCAGGAGGTCTCACATTTCATTTATTTTCTTCATGGCCTTGGGAGAGAATGGATGGAAAAGAAGTGGGAAGTTAACCATACACCACACATGCAGAATCAGAAAAACTTCAGTAAATCTTCCTCCTTCAAGCCTGAGCGAAGGACTGTTTCCTGCCAACGGGACTCTGGGTGTAAAACTGGCTCCTTCACCAAACCTCCCCTTTTCTGCTTTTAAAACTGCCAGAAGCTGAGCTGACTTTGGCGGTGGGGACACAAGAGAGGGTTTCCCTGGACGCTGAATATGTACCAACACAAATAAAACCACCCGTTGCCGGTGTGAAGCAGCTCCTGTTTGCAACCTCACAGAGACTGAGGACCAAGCAAGGTCCTCCAAGGACCAGCCCCTCTGCTTGGTGCATAATTTGGCTCCTTGGAGGTCTCAGGCTGGTACCTCTCACCAGCAGGGGTTAGATCTATAACCTCAACACCAACAAGAATTTTTTGAAAAGCGTGAAAGTACCAGATTTAAGTGGATGGGTGTTGAATTACTCACTGTAGGGGAAGGGAATCAAATTTTCTGGTCAGTTTTATCTCAGAAGTTCCTACAAAGAAATTGTGGGACATTAGGAAGAAAATGTCTACAGAAGTTAAATTTCTGTTTCCATTAGTTAATCAGATAAAGCTGGATAAATTCTGAAAACGGTTTGTCATGCCATTGCAGAGCATCAGTGCTTACTGACATTCATCATTAAATGTCTCTGTTTATCACTAACCACTTTAGAGCACTAAAGAACATCTTTAAAAACCAGCCTTCGACTTTGTCTGTTAAAAGAAACTGTTAACATTCAGTTGAGTGGCATTTGGAAGAGAACTGGCAAAGTAAGCTCAAGGGTTAATGAAAGTAAATGAGATAATCCTCATTGATCCCCCATAATCCCCGTGGTCTGAGTGCAACTGTCAATCACTGGGAGAGACTTTTTCCTAATCTATCCCTCTGTGAATAGGTCATTCCAAACTGAATATGCTTTATACAGAGACGTATATTCAAACATACACACAGATGCTGAACATATAAGAAAAAACCTAGCAGAGTAAATTCCAAAATGAAGAGGAAAATAAAGCGTAGATAAAAATATGGTGCATACATTTAAAAAATATAAAGTTTCTTTTACTAGTTAAAATATATTCCAGCTGTCTGTTCTTACTAACTCACTGTTTCCCATGTAAGCTAGTAGCAACTAATGAATCTGTAAAATCCCTCCCCCATAAAGGAGGAAAGACTGTTCCCATAAAATTAAAACTTACTGTTTAACAGATTGACCTAAGCAAAATATGGCCTGGAGCATAAAAGAAATTATTTCAGTCTTTTTCAGAGAACTATTGACATAAGAAATGTGTAAAATTCCACGATGCCACATCTGAGGTTCAGAGGACATGTCGCAGGAGGAGCAGGGTGTGTGAGAGAAGGGCGAAGAGAGCTGTGCCCACCACTTGTCCTGGCTGTGCCTTCAGGCACTTCTTTGGCCCTTCCCTGGCAGTGCCACCCCCACCAAAGTTGTCTCTTCTTTTGGGAAGCACATCACTGCAGGGCTGCGGCCACATTCCCATGGAGTCTGGACACAGCACGGAGAGAAAGGGCTGCCCTGTGTCTGCAGAGCCTGAGCTCTTTGTCTCAGGACCAAGAGCCACAGTGATTTCAGAGATGGTCTGAGGCACCAGTCTCTTTCCTGAATTCTTGTTTCACTTTGGTCCTTAACTACTCGAGTAGTGCTGTGCTCCTCCTGCACCGGCACAGCCAGGCAGGGAGGCACAAGGACAGGCACCAGAGGCGGGGAAGGATCTGGCTCAGGAGGCAGTGTGATCTGAGGAGGTGAACACATCTGGGTTGTGAGGACACCCGCTCTGTAGTTCAGATTTGCCACAAAAGCTCAGCTGTAAATCTTGATTTTGTGAGAAATTCACCCAAGACGCCCAGTGCATAGATGTTATTTACAGTATTTATAAGTGCCTTCTTATTCTGGGAAATTTCCACCTAATACTTTGCATCTGGAATTCTTGATAGTGTAGACATGGCACTTAGGGACATGGTTTAGTGGTGGACTTGGCAGTGTTAGGTTTATGGTTGGACTCAAGGGTCTTTTCCAACCTAAATGATTCTACATTTCTATATTACACCAGTCACTTAGAGAGAAACTCTTTGGCATTTAGAAGAAAGCCAATCTTTCTACAGAGCCTTCAGGCCCACCTGTAATAACGTTACTACATTCTGCAGAGGAAAAGGAAATTGTCTGTCAAAGGTTTGGGACAAAAATGTTTCACACTGCCCAAAGGTACTTCTTGATAACACAGTGCCACAGCCATTTTCCTCCTGTAAACACTCAGAGCAAACTTTGCTGCCTAAGCCACCGCCTCTAACCTGAGGCTGAGTTGGAAATAAATGCCCCACTCTCAGGTTTAAAGAAAAACCAGCTTGGTAGCCATTTGGCCTGCAGCCAGGATTAAAGTGTTAACTCCACGTCTGTCAACCTGTCACTTAAACATTTACCAAACTACTGACCACTTCTATTAGAAGACCATTAAACCAGGATTAAGCTCTTCCAGGGTTAAGCTGATGTAAAAATGCAAGGAATGTCACACCAAGGGCAGCACATTTTATTTGTATTGTAAACAGGCAGAAGCTGGAGGAGAAAATGTTAAATGTTTATTAAATATGGGGATATACCCCTGCTTCGCATTTTTCCTTCCTTTAGCTTCCTAAACACAGATCTCAGTGCTCTGATGGCTGCAGAGCACAGCACAGTGAGCAGGGAAGCCTCCAGCTGCCTTAAAACCAGCCCTGGAAGCTTCACAACAGTTTGGGGCAGCTTTGCCTTGGAGGGGGGATGTGACACCGAGTCTGGCCTAAGTGCTGGGAACAGCCATGGATATGAACACAACGTTTGCTGAATGTGTCGTGGCATAACCAGAGACAAACTGCTAAAAAAAGGAGAATCTTGTCAGAAGTGAGAGCCTATTTGGAGCAGTGTGTGGATTTATGCTGTCGTAGTGTTCCCAGCCCAAGGCAGAAGGCGTGTGCACGGGCAGGGCAATGCGGGCTGCTGCTCCCTTCAGGTGGCTTTACTTCAGGTAAAATAAGTCCTATAGGAAAATGCACAAAGCCCTACAAATCATCATGGCATCAACTAGGAGAGAGTATTGCTTCTGAAAACAGTCAAAGGAAGACAAAGGTGACCCATCAACGAGGCATGCTGTCCCATTTTTACCTTTCTCAGTTCTCTGTGAAGTACCACAAGAACAAAGTCCTGGAAGACACCACTGGGGTGAGTCTGTACTTCAAGTCAAAATGGACCATGCAGCCTTTCTGCCCCTGATGTCTGAGCTCGCTGTGGGGTGAGTTATACATCCAGCTCAACAAACACACACACGTAGAATCAGAGAGCAACTCTTGGGTTATGCAAATCTAGTAGGTCTGCAGATGACATTTTAGGAGAAATACACAGACTCTTTAGAGCTACCCACAGATAACATTAGATCTAATTAACCAGCTCTGGAGATAACTACAAATGCAAAACCTTAATGAGGAGAATTGGGAACCAGTACTAATTACCCTTGCTAACTAGTGCAAACTACGTGTCCTTCTTGTAACTTTACACTGAGTTAACACTCTGATTTCCAAACAGTACTATATTAAAAGCAATAAAATCCACCAAGAGGTAGCAGGCACCTCATGGAAGTCCCTGCAAGCTTAGCTCACCAGGTGCTCTGAAGGAACATGTAAGGTTGCTTCATTTTCTTACCCACTGCCAGCCCTTGGCAGAGACAGGGTAAAAGGGTGGCCCAGTCTGCTCTGGGTGTATCTGCCACATAATTAGTTCTGTATAAAAGCACATTGACCTGTCTGAGCACTGGTGCAGAGCCATGACTCACAGAACTGTTTGCATTTACATTTATTGACTACTATCCTGCAAATTTTCAAAATATATAAGCCACTGAGCAAGTCTGCCTACGCTAATATGACAGAATTGGCCACCCTCAAAGAGGTAGGAGCACACATTTAATGAGATTCCTCCCCTTCCCCACAGCCCTCCCCTCCATCTCTAGCCTGTTATCTATATGAAATATAATTTTGCTTTCAGGAAGTATCTATGACACTTCCATCTGAAGCAACGCTTCCAGTATTTACAGATATCAGAGAACTGGTCTTAATTTCATCTGATACTTTAAAAAGCCTTTTATTCTAAAATAAATTATTGAACTGTGGTGTTGGTAAAATGGGTTGCTCCAGTAATGGATTTACTATGATGGTGCAATCAATTTCGGAGATTGGATTTCAGGATAGAAACTATTCATCACTCTCCATGTCAGGGCAGGGTTTACCTTCACACTGCGGTCACCCACTGCAGCTTACCAAGGATACCAAGGGCAGAGGAGGATCCACTGGAGGAAAACTCTTTTTGTTGCTTTTTTTTCCCATTGCTGCTGAGGTCAGAGTTTGGAGTTTGGAGAGTTACAGCAGCTGCACAGCATCACTGTGCCAGCCAGGGAGGAGCAGAGGGACTCACCCCTGAGGACTACAGTGGTTTTGACAGGAATGATGGGGAGAGACATGGAACAATACAACTTCTTTCCAGCTGTGAAAGAGCACTCAGCACACGAGTGATGCTAATGGGGAGAAAGAGGAGAGGAGCTTTGACATTAACCCTTCTCCCTGTCCCCCTGCACTGACTCTCCCTCTCACACCTGAGGTTTTTCACAAGCTGGAGGCCCCCAGAACTGCAGGTACACCTGTCCAGCCATACACCTGTCCTGGAAAAGTATCTCCTGTCCTCTGCAGGAAGGGAGGAGGCTGAGAACAGGAGCGGTTTAGTCCTGGAGGTCAACAAAGACAGGATTTTTCTCCATTTATTTTTGCTCCAGAGAGGCCCCTGTGCTTCTGTTAACATAAATACATATGCACAGTCTCATTAGTCCCTCTTTCTCCTTGCTACCAGCCTGGTAACAGTCCCACAACCCAGAGAGGCTCCACGAAGCACCACAAAACACCATTTGCTTGCTGTGTCCTGAGCTATCAGTGGCAGGAACAAATGGCACATCTAAGCCTTGTGACATGAAAAAATGAAAGCTATTTTTCCATCCTCATCTCTAATGAATCTTGTTCTTCGTTCCTAGAAAGCAAAGTCAGCTCCATAAATCAAGAAGTGTGTGGGTTTGGGGTTTTACATTAACACCTTCATTCATGTTTTGCTGTGACCCCTTGGATTAGGGTGAACTATTCTACTGTGCTGGGAAATGGCAGCTCCAGAGCCAAATTTAGCACCTAGAAAATTTCCCTTGGCTCCCAGGTGCCATAATTTTAAACCCGACTCCCTACTTAAAGACAAAGTCACGTCTACGTTTGATTTCAGGTGTTACATACAATAATTGAAGACGTTAAATGGGGACCCAGCAAGCCTCTGACTATGGTGGGGTTTGGAAAATATTATTTAGAGCCAGAATTGCAGCTTTCTTGGCTATGGTCTGTACTCTGTCTACCAACCTCAGCTCTGCATTTAGTCTTTCAATGACTTTCGCAAGTGCTCCAAATGAGGAACTTTTGCTCAGTTGGAGAATCACCATCAATAAATACAGCTGGATTGGAATAACTAATGAAAGGTGAAAAACAGGGCTTGTTACAGTTATTTATAATGCCTCTTAAGACAGTTAAAAGTAACCGAAAAGTCTCTGGAGTTTTAAATCTTTCTTCTCACTCCATTCCAATACTTGCACTCCTTATTTGCTTAGGAATATCAATGGACAGGAAATAAATTAAACCCAGAATACCCTCCCAGCCTCCTTAATCCACTGTAAAAAGGGGAAAGGGGAAAAAAAAGGATGCAACCACATTCATCAATAACCTGTGGAAAGCCCAGTTAACGACAGCTGGAGTGCAGGACACCGTGAAGTTATCAGTGCTATATCAGATATATCACAGCTAAGCAGAATCAAGCGTTCTCCAAGGAAGCTCACAGAGCCATGGATCTAAGATTATGGTCAGACTCTGCTACAGTGCCACAAACACATTCCTTGGGATCTCGCAGCCGGGTACCTGGTTCATCTATGGAGAGATGAGATCCCAGATCTTCCCTCGATGAGCCAGCAGTGCCTCCTGCTGTACTCCAGGCTGCATTTATTCCCAGACTCCCAATTCCGTCAGGTTTCAGTTCCCAAAGAAGCTATGGCTGGCACTTTGAGAGCTGCAGTGAGGGCTGGAAGATGTGTCTAAGGGGCCTCAACACCTCTGGAAGCATCAGCCTGTGTCACAGGAATGCCCCCTGCCCCAACCAGCGTGGGGAGCCTGAAACACCTGAGAGACGTTTTGCTCATAAACCAGATTTAATACATTTCCGAGTGTGTTTGAGTGTCCCAGCACACCAGGACTAATCTGTGGCACCCGGAGTGTTTCAGCCTTCTCAGCCACGCTCTCCTCCTCTTGCTTTTACACATTTCAGCACTAAACTGCAGGAAGCCCTGCTGCAGCACCTCGACCTTCTGCTGAACAGGCTTTCACTTGTGCTGACCCATGACAAACTATCACAGTTGGGGAATGCTGACTGTGTCATAGCCCACGTGAATGCCAAGTCTGGCTTAATCCAAAAACATCAGAAAAAGGAACTTGGGGTCAATCTTACTTAAGGAATGTGCAAAACTTCCTGGAGGTCACAGCAAGAGAACAAGCCCAATGTTTTCACCTCTGAAGCTGAGAGAGGTTTTAAATCCTTTTGAGTTATCAGCCTGCAAAGCAAGGTAGACTGGCAAAATAAAAGAAGGGCTTGTCTCTGCTCTGGGCTGTAACTGGGAGCCTTTCACTGGAGAGGGTTCTTCCTCCCCCTCGGGGTGGTTTTCTGCATATCAGGTAGAAAATCTCTTTGAAAAACAGCAAGTCAAATCTTTCAAAACAATCATTATGATAACAAAGAAGAAGAATAATGTTAAAGACTATTCTGCTGCCACAGCATCCACCCAAAAGGTTTCTGGAGGCTTTGCAGAAGCTGTTTATCGAACCTCAGTGCAGGGCAGCTGCCTCTGGGGAGGAGCAACAACAAGAAGCTCCTCCACAGGTTGGTGCAGTCATTCCTCACTGCAGCTGCAAGAGCTTTGCAGGTGAAATGGCTCCAAGTGGAGGCTCTGGGCTGCTCTCAGAGCACAGGGACAGGCCCCAGGCCAGCACCCTTCCCTCCTCAGGGTTCTGCTAATCCCAATATCATGCTCCCAGTAATCTAATTCAGATAGTGGTACTGATGAAAAGGATGTGTCTGTCTGTCTGTCTGTCCCACCCTCCCACCGTTTGACTCAGTCCTGTTTGCTGACTTCCAGGGCCATGTAACATCCGCAAAGCAGCCTGAGATGTTGGATTCAAAGATGCCACGTGTGCAAAGCAAGCTCTTCTCATTGCCAGGCAAGTCTTGCACAACCATTAATTTTCACAGCACATCTGGGACACTTCTACATTTTACATTCGGAGAAACTGAGGCAGGAGGTTACACAGTTTTTAAAGGTCACCAAATGAAACTGTGGGAGTGCCAGATAACTCTTTAATGACCTGTTCCATTACAATAATCCCTTTTATATTGGTTTTCCATTAAGGGTGGAGAAATATGCTAATACTCCAGTATGTGAAAGTAGAGAAGGGCAGTTACATCTGAAACAAATTTAATCAGTTCCTAAACAACCTTCTTCGTGCAAGTCCCAGTTCAGTGACAGGGTAGGAGGGGACACTGAAAGCTGTGACACCTCCCTTGCCAGGATCGCCTGTGGCCACAGTGCTCGTGCCAGCCTGGCTCCAGAGGCCTGTGCCAAGTCCAGCTTTGCTGCAGTAATCCCCTATCAACAGCACGGCCAGGAAAAATGTAGTCTGCAAGTCGTGATGCCAACATCACTGGGATGCTGAGCCCTGGGAAGGAGTGCCAGGGTAGTAAAGACCTGACTGAGCTGTGGTGCAAAGCCGTGTGAGGATGGCCTCAGCTGAGGGGAAGGTGAAAAAAAACAAGGAAGGAATGGTTTTGAGGCAAGAAGGTACCTCTGAACACTGATAGAATTACTCCAGGCTTATCCTGGGGTGAATGAGGAGAAAATCTTGATCTTGTGCATGCACAGTCAAAAGTGAGTGTATACAAAACCTGAGTATTTCTACTCACCTCTTTCCCCCTATAACCATTTCATATCTCTTTCCTTCTTCTTTATCCCAGAGGAAAAGCCTGATCCGACAGTGGACAAGCAATCTACATATTATTTCAGCTTTTCTTGAAACTCTACAAAGAAACACTTTTCCTTAGAAAATTATCTGCTCCCTCTGCAGACCAAAGAGAGCATCATCTTCTGAGCGTCTGTGCAAACAAGCCACCTTCTACATCGTTGGAAATTCAAAACTCGCAACTCAAGATGCAGCATAAAGCTGAGATATTTCAGTTTTTCACAGCTGTTACTGAATTCTTAGAACACAGTGAGTGCTGCATTTGGGCAGTCATGCAAAAATATTAATTTGCATTGTTAAGACACTTTTCTTTAGCTTCATTGACTGTCTGCTTTCCAAAATTGTCCTTGAGGGTAAGTGGGGTTAATCAGAACAGTAATCCTTCTGACATTAACAGGAATGTGAGCATGTGCCACCCATTCTGAAGTGAAATAGTTGATGCTCGCTGTCAGCCAGAGGAAGGAAGATGCACAGCATCTCTGCATCCTGATCACAGACATTTCGTGCACAGCAGCAAGAAATGTTCAAAGTGGAAGTTTCTACAAGGGAAAATGAAGAGGCTTCTCTACTTCAGACACTAAGGTCTGTCAAAGAATATTTGCAGAAGGGAAATTTAGAATTCATTTAGGGAGAACTTAAGAAGGAAATACAATGTTAAAGGGCTCCTCAGAGGCTGAGAGACTGGTCCTGTGTCAGTGACCCAGTACAAGCTCTGCAACTTCACAAATTCATTACTCCCACAACTGATGGAAGGAACGAGCTTGCATCAGGCTGCTGCAAGACAGTTCAGGAGTGTGACTTGGAATATGTTAATTGCTGTTAATTTTGTGATTTGCTTTATCTGTTCCACCACCTTTTTGCTTAACTATTTTTCGCTTGCTTATCTGTTGAATTTAAGCATCCCAGTTCCATTTCCCAGGACACCAGACACCAGTTAAAAGGCCTTACCAGAGTAGGTTCCTTAATTCTGACCAGAAAGGCAGGACCAGGTGTGATTGCAGAACTCTATTTATCCTGCCCAGCCAGCAATTACATCTGATGGACTTCCCGTCTGCTACAAGTCTTCTAGAGCCTCCCCATTGTATCAGAGCAGCAGCTTCTGTGCTAACCTGAGAAAGTTCCACCAGGCAGTCAGGAACTCAGACTTTGCATATTTTTGCAATTTTTTTTTTAGATGAAACAGCTCGGTTTTTGGCTTTCTCTGCAGAAACCAGACCTTCCCTAAGCCTTTTTCTTTCGTGCATGTTCACAGCTTTGTGCCAGGATCTAAAGAGACCCTGAACCAAAGCTGACACAGTCGGTCTCAAGCAGAATAATCTCTTCTCGCAGCGCACCTAAGCACTTTTTGGACTGGCTTCCTTTCTCTCAGACAATTATAGGTGATTTTCAAGAGACAGATTCAGACAGGTTTGTGGGTTTTTTTTACCACTGTCATTTCTGAAGAATAATTAAAAATTGGCATTTCTGGGGGTCTTCCCAAATTTCTGACCACACTCACCATGGGGTTGCATTCCAGCACAATCCCCCCGAGTCGTTTCCTATTTTTCTGTTGCAACCAGTAAACAAGTGCCCCAAAAGATCAGCACATACAGGGAGGAGCTGTGGGTAGTCTGCTGGCAAACGACTGCAGTTAAGTACAAGTCTATATTTATGAAGAACTCTCGTGAAAAAAGACAGAGCTATTTTTCCTACTTACTACACACTTAAGAATGACATCTAGCTGGGCATTTTATTACAGTCGGATAGCCAGAAATATCCTTGGAGGGATACAATTACCTCTTACAACCCCTCTGAAGTGCCTGGCAATTAGAAGCATTAAGATCCTCGTTAGCCTTTAGTAGCTCCCACCCAGCTGCTTGCTCCAACCTCCTGCCCATCTCAGTGGCCCTTCACTGGTCTCCCTCCCATTTATTCGTGTCTTGAACTGAGGAGCCCAGAACCAGCCTTTCACTCCAGGAGGAATCACCATTTCCTCCAACCTACTGGCTGTGCTTTTGTTAAAACAGCCCCAAGTGCCTTCATCACCTATGCATTCCTTGTTCCTTCCCTCTTCTTGCTTTCCCTGTGAGGAGATAAACACAGTCCTTCAATCAAAGGTAATTTTAATGGGTTGTTGGATTTTGCACTGTGCAAAAATCAGATTAATAAAAGGAGGTGTTATCGATTTTGCAGTAACCTCCCAGTTTTTGGAAAAAACTTCAGCCTTAATTTAGCCTACTTTGCAGACACACTCTGAGTGCAGGCAAGGCTGAAGGAATCGAAATGGGGCCCAAAATTGAGGGCTTGAGCAAATGTTAGACAGCTGCATGCATCTTTCTGAAGTAAAACAGATACTGAATGTAGCTGCTTGGAAATGAGGATTTTCTGCTTCTGCTATGCTTGTCATCCTGCGAGTTCTTCTTGTTTTATTTATCAGTTTGGATGCACCTGACCTTGTCTGTTCCGTCCTGAAAACCTCCTTGTGCAGAAACAGCAGCTGGGCACCCGTCCCACTCACAGCTCTGAGCAAAGCAACCAAATGAGCCAAAAAGTCTGTCATCTGTTTGTTTCGGATATTTTTTTAAGCAAAAAGAGGGAGGGAAAGAATTCAGTGAGCCTCACCAACCTTCACCAGGAGAGCTGCAGGAGCAGACCCCTGTGGGTTCTCAGTTCACTGCCACTGCTGTCCTGTGGCTCCCTCTGATCTGACCACCCCGTCTCCTTCCTCCCAGATGCCCCTTTCAGTGCCCTTACCTAATAAAAATAAAAAATAAACACCTTGTAGAGGGAAGGAAAAAGTCATGCTTTGTACAAATTTCTGTCCCGATGATGAAAATGTCGAACGAAAACATATCTCCTCTCCAGTCATGGGATGATGTCAAGGACTCGGTCTCTTCTCCCTGCCCCACTCCCTGCAGTGCCTGTGGGGCGATTTGGGGAGCTCTGCCCCTGAGAGAGGCCAGACAATGCAGGAACCTGAGAGAGCTGGGGCTGCATACCCCAGCCCTGCCCTGGAGAGCCTTCTTGCTGCTGCCAAATATTCACCAGAAGACTTGGTGCCCCTTCAACCTGCCTTCAGGGCTTGGGACGGGTAAAAAAAGAGCCCCTTGCATCCAAACACCCCTGAGCTGCTGAGGAGTGCTGGCCTGACTCTTCCTTCTGCTCTTGTTCTCCAGCCTGGTGACACCTGTGAGCTACACCCCGAGTGGGGCTGCTTTTGTGCACTGCCTTCCACGTTTACTTGTGTGGTGCTATCAGCAAGGACCTTCCTCTGTCTGACAGACGAAGGGCCGGTGCCCAGGGCTGGTACAGAGGTCAGCCAAGGCAGGGGCACCCGGCCCTCTGCCCTCTCGGGATGGAGATCTGGCTGCTCTCAAGGCCTCTGGCCTCATCGAGATTGCAAATTGAGAGTGGACCCCGTCTAGTGCTGCCCTGTCCCCTGCGGCAGGATGGCTGGTGAGTGATGGACCAGGGTCACCCCAGCCTGGCCCCATCAGAGGCGCTGGGAGCAGAGCCTGGCCTGAGCCACAGCTCCTGCACTCTGCAGGAACCACCACTGATAACCTCACGTCTGTCACCAGTTGGGACACCATCGCTGGGGCCAGTTCTTACCTGCCCTGCCACGAGGACAGTCTTTTACACCAGAGAAAGTGTCCAAAAAAATGCGTTTAAAGCAGAATAACAACAGCCCACATCCACTTTGCAATAGGGAAATGGAAATGTGAGCACTGAGGAAGCAGAGGATCAGTCCTCTCGTGCACAGTAAACAACTTCCTCACCTCTAGGATCATTTCTTGGCTCCTCTCTCTTTAAATCATCAGTGTCACAGCGGAAAAACCAGAAGAACGCAGTCCCTTAAAGCTCTTTCCTCTTTTTGCCTGTTGTTTAATTAAATTATCCTATAATGAAATCTTTCCCTAATGAGTCAGTGTTTAATAATTTATTAGCCACTGAAGCCCTGCTTGGAGTCTCATCAATTATGTATCACAGCACCAGGCACTTTCAATCTCTCTTTTTTCATTTCTCATTCACTTCATTAAAAGCCCCAGCGTCGCTGCTTCTGGGTTTCAATTCACTTGCTCAGACACAGAGGTCAGTTCACTGGTACTTATTTTGCCCAGTGCTCACCAAGAGAGGTGTGTGTGCCTGTGCCCAGGTCTGGGTGCCAGCACGCTCCTCTAACCGCAGGGAATTAGTTTGTCTTATTCCACTTATCTTTTTTATTTTTGTTCTCCTTGAAACAACAGCACAGATAACCTGCAGGAATCAGCCAGGAAATATCATACATGTGAAGATATGAGTCTGTATCTACTGAAGGGATTGGGAAGGGACTACCAAGCACATGTTGCTGCAGTACTGACTGTCACCCACGGGGTAATTTGGGGAAGGGACCCTGACTTTCTGCTTAGGTTTCCTATCCCATTCACCATCAGCTCTCTGCACTAAGCTTTTATATGGATCAAGATCCTTTAGACACACACAGGTAATTCTGGAGTCAGTAATCCCACTGCCTAATTATCATGGATGAATTTTTCTGTGAAGAGATGTGTAAAATAGACTGCTACCAAAAAATTAGTCTGGGGAAGTTTCTGCAAAGAATGGTTGACCTTGGAAGAGTTATTATAAAAAAAACCTGCCCTTTTGCTCCGGCTTGTTTCTGGGTCAGGTTTGTTCAGTTACCAGAAAAACATAATTAGTTTAATCTCCATTCTGGGAGTGGAGAGTGACACTCGGTTGTGTTAATTCATGCGGTGTCCCCAGTAATCCTGGTGTGCTGGAAATCTGGAGGTCTGGGGCAGGGGAAGCAGCTGAGCTGGGAGCAGAGCTCAGGGACACTGGCAGTAGAAGAGCCGATCTGATGTTTAACTGACACTGTCCTGGAGAGGGAAAGAGTTCTTTGGTTTCTTCTCCTGAGCAGAGCCTTCCTTAACCCTTACCTGAACCTGAGCACACTGAAGCACCACTGATTTATCACGATGTTTTACGGTCTTTGGGTCGGGATTCTCCAGCTGCAGCAGGTCTGCTGTTTTGGTTACAAAATTATGCTCCTTACAGTAGCCAGTTTGAAAAGAAGAGCGGAGAAGCTTTTGGTGCTGGCTGCCTTTCACTGGAGTCAAATTCTGACTTTGTCCCACTTTTCAGCTGTTCCAAGAGAGAAATGGAGCCCCAGAGCACATCCTCTGGGTCACTGCATGTTCCCAGTGACCAGACTCTGACTGGAGCCTAGAGCAGAGGTAATCCCTTCTTCTCCTCTCAACAACCAGCACAGCCTGGTGCCGCTCCCCCTGACCACTGCCCCTGGGGATGTGGGATGGGGAAAGTGCTGGTCCGTTCTGCTGCTCCCAATGTTCCCAAGGATGGGAAAATCCCCGTCACTCACATGCACATGCATTTGCATTTTGAATACTTAACTAGACAGCTGTGCACGGGAAAGATTTTTTGATCAATTTATACCCCGAAGCACAAAATTTGATTTTCCTCCTAATTATCTTATCAAGCATTTCTAGAAGAGCTGTTAGCTGTAACAATCTCATCAGGCCCTTCAAAAAATCTACTGAGGGTCTTTCTTTACCTCAAATTGTTTCTTTCAAAGTGAACACTCCCCCACAGCCATAGCAAGAGAATCTGTAACAGACACCAATAAAATGCATTTTACTAATTAAATTATTTAATAAAAAAGAAAGGGATGGAGCCCTCCAAAACAACCCCGTATTGGTGTCACTGGAACCCTGTGTTGCTCATCAGTAAATATTCTGTGTCAATAGGCCATTAAGTATTAATCCCAGTGCTGGCCATTTGAGAACTTTACATCAACACTCTTGTTATTTTACACATTGCTCCTCATCTTATTAAATGACTTGTGCATATGGACAAGGGCACAGGCTCACAAACGAGCCCAAGTCAATAACACACACCTCTGATGGGGAGGGGAGAGAATCCCAAGAAAATGAATATGTCTGGGGCTATCACGAGTATTTATTTACACTGAGAAGAAAGAGAACCCGCTCTTGAAGAGCTTATTGTATTACCTAAGCTGAACTTCCAACATGTGTTCACTCTCAACCACATCCTGGCTTCATTTTTTTTTTTTTTTTTTTAATCCGTAAAAGCGAATTTGGTGTTAGTGAGAGATGCCAGACTGACAAGGAGAGTTCTCCTCTCGCCGCTCAAATGTGCTCCTCTGCAGGCTCAGCTCCCTGCTGCTACCTGATGCAGACAGATGATTTCCAGGGTGAGAACTGAACTCGCTGATCCAGCCCTGTAGTACTACCAAAGAGTCCCACCTCCAGAAATGCCTTCTCCGGAATAAGACAGTTGAATAGTTTTGATTCGTACCCTTTTCTTCAACAGTATTGTGCAGCCAAAATGCATTTAAAGTAAAAAGGAGGAGCAACAATTTAATGGTGAAAAAATGGTGCATCAATAAACAGTGCTTCTTCTTTTCATATAGCAATGTGCTGAACCTTGTTCCTCCCAACAAATTCTCTCCAGGCTCCTAATTTACGACCTCAAATCAAACCTTGACCTGTTGATTTTAACCTGATTCTTCTGTAAGTCACCCTAGAAATATTTTGATTCCCCAGCTGGCTTTTCACTTCCTTCCAGGTAACAGTCGTGCAAGCCCACAAAGTTACTCCAAGCAATTATTCAAGAGGACAAACTAAGAAATACAATATCCTGTATCCAGCTACTAGAGATGTCCCTACAGTATTCCTCAGGCTGTTACAGAAGGTGACTGACAAAAGTTTTGAAAAGTCCTATTAGTGACATATGTGGTGAGACTGAAGGGGAAAAAATACTGACTCCTTGTTTTCACTCTGGGAGAGAGACAGAAGCGAGGGGGAAGCAAGGAACAGAGATTTGCGGGAGGTGTCAAGAGCATGTGGCAGCGTGGCAGCCGGACGGGCACGCGCACGCACGGACAGGATTGAATCACATCGACGTGGCAACTGCTGCTCTGTGGCTGCACGGCTCCAGCTCCTGGCGTTTAGCTGGTCAGAATTCGGCAGGAATTGGTGTGCCTTTGACAGTGCGAGATGATGACAGTGCAACAGCTGGGCTCTCCAGCAAACTGTGTAATGATACTCAGGTTTTATGGCTCTCTGGTTTGATTCCCAATAGCAACTATCCTATTATCCGTGGTCGAGACAGGTTAGCACCTGCTAAGAGCAATTTCTCATAAATTAGTCTGTGTCAGCTCGTGAACGGCTGATACTTAAGCCGAGGGTGTGCACGTCCCGCGCGGCGGCGGCGGCTCTGCTGGTGCAGATGGTCCCCCCGTCCCCACACAGCTGTGCGCCCGAGCGGGGCCCGGCGGGGAACAATCGGGGCAGTGTGAGAGCCCTGCCAGGGTGTGCACGGGGACCCACACCTGTGCTGTGCAGATGGTGCTTGTGCTCCTTCCCTTTGGGGGATTGCAGCGGAGGAGAGTCCGAACGTGGCTATCCCAGAGTTAGGGGTCAGGGGGCCTGGCTCACCACGGCAGGCAGAGCCCACACCGTGCTCAGGGTCCCTGAGCAGCCTAAGGGAACTGTGTCTGGAAATGTGTCATCTGTCAGCAGGTCCATGGCTTGATGCATAAAGTGGGTCTCACCCATCCGTGCTGGATTCACAGAATACGCTGAGTTGGAATGGACCCACAAGGATCATTCAGTCCAACCCTCAGCCCTGCACAGGATCATCCCCAGGAGTCACACCCTGTGCCCCAAAGCATCATCCAAACACTTCTGGAGCTCTGGCAGCCTTGCTGCTGTGCCCACTGCCCTGGGGAGCCTGGTCAGTGCCCAGCCATCCTCTGGGGGAAGAACCTTGTCCTGAGATCCAACCTGACCCTGCAGTGGCCAAAACTGAACATTAATTGTTATTTTTAAATAACTTATTTCCAAGCCAATACTCGAAGGAATATCCTGGGCTCTCCTTTACCAAATATCTGAGGCCAAACTCAGCTCTAAGTTCGTGCTGCTGTGAAGAGTTAAGAGCATAATGTGAATCATTTGGCTGTAGAAATGCAGGTCTGCCCCCAGTTCTCCCTGTCCTTTGGCTGCTTCATGCTCTCTGCATAGACCCACATGTGTCTATTCGTGCCTACTCCATGGGCAGCTCCAGAGGTGGCATCGTACAGTCTGACCCACGAGCTTTGCAGGTTGAGCTGCCAACGCTGACCTTGGAGTGGACGAGCCGTTTGTACGCACAGATGGAACATTTCCTTGACACAGACAGACCTAATATTTCACAGAGTCCAGTAGGTCACTGTAAGTGCTTTGGATCAATGAGGCACCCCACGAGAGCCCGTGCAGACTGGGATGAAACCCGATCTCGTGGCTCAACGCGTTGGAACAATTTTTCAACTGCACTGAAAACAAGGGGCTACAGGGCAAGCAGTCGTCTCTCTTGAGGAAACAGTGAGAAAAAGGATGAGGTTTACATGAGGCATGTTAAGGACCAGCAAACAAAAATTAACATTTATGAATAGAGGGGAGCAACAAAACCCGAAGCCAGTCAGTTGCCTGACAGTGGTCAGAGCACTGTCATCAGCATGACACACTCCCCAGTTCCGGCCATTCCTTGGACTTGGCATTATGGAGCAGGCAGTGACCGCTGCAGGAAGCCAGCACAGCCTGCCCATAGGAGGCACAGGGCTACTGGGGAGCACTACCCTTCCCCACCTCCCTTATCACACCTATTTTTACTCATTCTATACCTCTAGACTTCCTTTTCTATTTCTGACAGGTTTTTTTACCGTCTTTGTTTTCATTTCCAGTGGTTGTGGTTTTTTTTCATATTTTCCTCTGTCTTTGTTCTCCCTACACAGTGTTTTTTTCATTTTTCTTTGCCACTCAGTCCTACCATCTCCTCTGTTCTTGAAACTGTACATTTTCCCAGCTCCTTCTTCCTCTATATTTGTGGACAGCTTTTACTTTTATCACAGGAATTTTTTTAGCTGTTGGACAACGTACTAAACCCTACCCAGAGATTTAGGTTTCCACGGAGAGGGATGCTGAGCAGACCTTTCACCCCTCCTTGGGGGCAGTGATAACATGACACACTTTTCAAGCAAAACATGGATGTAAGCAGTTTCAAATTCACATCACCTAACAAGCAAACGGGACTGGCACACCTTCATCCACAAAAGGGGTAATGACTCTTGAGAAAAACATGAAATATCATATTTTACCAGTGGCCGTGGAGCAGACCCGAGTCCCGTTTCGGTGGTGTGGGTATGCAGGGGAGCAAAGCCCCAGGCAGCCATCCCTCCTACAAAAGAGCATTTCCAACACATCCAATTTCAAAATTATCCAGCAAACAGGATGGATGCTGCAGAGTTAGTCACAGGGACGGGGGCACCCATCACCCAGGACAGCATTTGCCATGTCTCTGAACAACAAAAAGTAACATGGAAAGCTGGAAAAAGCCGGGAAAGGCAAGAGAAGAAAGTCACGGTCAGCAGGAGCATAAAGACCTCAGTTTACAGCATCAGACGGCGGGGGGAAAGCCAAAAACACACCAGAGTCAACTTCATCTGTCATAGCCGAGCTGATTGCAATCAATAGACACTTAATGGTCTCTCAGAGTCCCATCTGGGCAATTAGCAATAGCATTAAGCAAGAAAAGACGTATTGTAAGTCCGTTTCTTCAGTGGAAGTGACAGAGAAGAGAAATAGGAAACCAAATTACATCTTTAGATCCAAATTCTTCTCTCATTAATACTTCATGAAGCCTACTGCCGCAGGCAAAAATGGGAGAAAACTCAAAGTTTTGTTTTCCACCCGCAATTTTCTGGCTCTTTTTTTTGTTTGTTTGTTTTAAATTCAAAACATTCAATCTCAGCTTCGAACTGTAATAAAACCTATCAAAGTCAGGAGGTAAATATGAGTGCCAGTGAAGGAAAGAATGGCCTTTGGAGTATTTATTTTACCACCAAATAAATCAAAAATAACGATTTTGAATGCCCAGACTTCACTGAAATCAAGGAGAAGCATTCACATTTTCCCTTTTTCAACTCTAAAGTGCAGCAGGCATCCTCCCAGGTCTTCTGGGGATATAAAACAGCATAAGAAATAATTGGAAAGAGTAAAGTTTTCCATACATCTTTTATTTTGTTCATGACAAACACTGAAGAATAACTTACTAATCAGGCAGAAGTACTTAATGTGCTTTCAGTTTTATTAAATATGACACTGCTGCATTATAAATGACAAAAATATATATCTACAAGTCATGTAACTAAATTACTGTCTCCACTGTGATCTCAGGGCATTTTTCCTGAGAAATGGAGCAGATCCAGTACCCTGGACAAATTTAGTTGATTGTCCTAAATTTTTCTCGTGCAATTCAGCTGACCTGCTATTGTGCAGATTTTGACCTGTGATTTCACAGAAAATAAAGGCTGAGGTTGTTGCTGGATTGGGATAAAACTTTCTATTGTAAGTTGTGCTCTTTTAGTGTCTATCAATTCAGATCTTCCAAAAATAACACAGAAAGTAAATTATGAGTATGGGAAGTTCCTGTGTGAGATGTGCTTAATTAATATTGCACAAGCAACATGGGAATCTGTGCACACAGCTGGCAAATTGGGTGCACTCTTGCGTTAAAAGTAATTACCTGTTTTGTGTGCCACCAGTGAACTTATACAGATGATACAAATTATCATACAGTAGTCTATAAAAGAAAAAAAAAAGAATTTTGAAAGATTTTTATCAGCTCAAGACTTTAGAGAGCCTGTCAGAGTTGGACTGGGGTGTTAGACTCCATAAATTTTGGCAAGTTATTAGCACCTTTCTATATCCAAGAGGGGTTACTAGGATCAAATTTGCAGCAGATGCTTTTAACTTAGTCCGTGGAATTTTGCAGACAAAACAGACAAAAGATACAAAAGTATGACAGTTTGCCAACGGAGAGTCATATCCTGTCTATTCATAAGTTCTGTTGAGCAATTAAAAAACCGGTGAGATATGCATTTGCTCTGTGGCACAGCTATGAACTGAAGATAAGAACTGAAGATAATAATCTCAAAATGATGGTGCAGGAAAACACCACAGCCCTGGGCATGCTGACCCTGTGTTATGGTAACTTAGAGCATCACTTACCGGTGTAACAGAAACTCCTGGGGGCTCAGTGTTGATCCTCTAAGAATCAAATCACATTTTAAGCCTGCAGCGCTGCTACTTTTCTTATCTTTGACCTACTGTAGGAAGCAACTTTAAATCTGTCCTGAGTGGACCTTTTTTTCAACAAACTTTCCAACTCTTGCACTGGTGGTGAGCTCTGAACTGCAGAAGCAGCAACTCACTTGTAAATACTTAGTAAATCACTTTATCTGGAATAGCTGCCAGTGAGATAGAGCCCGTGTTTCACTGCAGAATCTTATCTAAGAAAGAGTTCTTTCTAATGGCTTTAATAAATGCTGCAGAAGTGAACAGACATAACAACTGAGCCACAACCAGATGCCAGGAGTCCGGCCACGGCAGCAATCATATTTGGCAGGATAGGTCACTGAAATGCTTCTACTCATTGAATCTCTTCTTTCAAACCCTTTCCTTTCTTCTGCCATAATGAGTTTTGCAAACATACATAAAAGAAGGCACTGGGACAGCTTGTAACATATTGACTGGGTTTAACCAGGTCTGCCTGGGAGGATTTTCAGTAGGAAAGTGATACTGAAAGCAGTCCTGGATCCTGGCTGCTCGCTCCTAATTGATTTACATAAATGTTTATGTGGCTCTGATTTCATAAACATTACATGCAACGTTAAGGGATTTGTAGGACAGATTTTTACAGCTTTCCATTTGGTCTCCATTCATCAGCAGAGACAGGGATCAGACAGAAAAGGGCTGGAAGGAGAGGCAGAGGAGGACCAGGAGATCCAGGGTCTGAGGTACTATCCATCACATTAAGTTTATAATTTCTAATGGGCTGTGATTAAATATTTCTGGGGCTCCCCAGTACAACAGAGACATGGACTTACTGGAGTGAGTCCAGCAAAGAGCAAGAACGATGATCAGGAGACTGGAGCATCTGACATATGAAGAGAAGATTAGTGCTGGGACTGTTCAGCCTGGAGAAAAGGAGCCTCTTGGGGAACCTTATTCATGTGTGCAAATACCTGATAGGAGCTGGATGAGGAGATGGCTCAGTGATACCCAGTGGCAAGAGAGTGGCAAGAAGAGGCTATGGGCACCAAACCAACCAAAAAATACCATTTAAACCTATTTTATGGTTAGAGGGTGGTCAGGCACGCTGGACCGGGCTGCCCAGAGAGATTGTGGAGACACCCAAAAACTGACTGAGCAACCTGCTCTGGCTGACCCTGAGCTGGGGGCTGGATCTCCCAAGACCCCTTCCACCTTCATCACTTGTGGGGCTCTGCTGTGTGGATGGGATCCAAATAGCAATAAACAGCCTCATCATCTTGACTTCCCCCGTCTGAGAGGTTGGATCTGTAGCAAGGTACTGAAGGGAAAAGTGATTCTTGTTACAATCTTGATTCTATAGATTGATTTGGTGGCACACAAAATACGTTACAATTTATCATTTATTACTGCCAAACACAGTGGCAGCACTGCAGATAATTATTTTTTCTCTGAACACGCCGTGGGTGTCTGTATGCAAATGACAATATCCTGCGCCTGCGTATAATTGTGATTATTAATACTGACGCAAATGAAATGTTAATTCTTGCTAATACATCAAACCATGAAATGCTTTAAGAGCAGAATCGCTATAATAAAAGCAATTGGGTTGTTTCTTTGTAATTTGATGGCCCACAGAAGTGCAGAAACATGTCTTACAGCTTTACAAATCTGTGATAATTTCCTTCAACTTTTCCTTTTATTGCCTTGTCATTAAATTCACATTGAGTTCTTAAAACAAAAATGTTTAAAACAGATGTGGCCGTTAAAGTTACAATATGAATTTTACAACCTTAAATTTTATGACACTGAAAGAAATTTCAGCCACCGAAGTGACAAGAATGGATGTAGAAGGCAGCTCTAAGGGCGACAGATTTCCATAATTGCCAAAAATTTAAGCTAACATAATGCATACATTATATTCTAATTGTGTAAGTCAGTGTTCAGAAAGAAAATTATTCAAAACCCCATCAATTATCAAGATTGGATAGCAAAGAAACAAGGTGGGGGGCAAGAAAGGGAAAAAAAGAAAATAAGGAAAAAATGAAAGAAAAAAATTTCTTGGTATCACTTCTGTCCTTTATCAGTTTTCTCTGTGGATCTAATTTATGGGACCTAATACTTCATTTCACAGTGATTCATGTACTGTCCTTCAAGAAATCCTGGGGCAAGGATTCATTCTAAAAAAGAATAATAATTTTCATGATATTTTGGAGAGGAAATTCAACTTCCATTTAATCTGTCTATAAGACCCCGATATCTGATTTCACCAGAAGTCTCACTGTGGGTAGACAGACAGACAGAAATGTAGACATGGTCTCTTTATGTCCTAAAATAATTCACAACAAGTGTAGGAGTGACCCCTCACAGTATATTATCCCACACAATATGTTTTCTGATCTTTCATGTGAATTGCTCCACGCTAATTCCTCATTTCCTGGATTTAAGTCTGCGTGCCACAACCCTTCACCAGTGTGTGCACATTTCCTCTGCTCCCTTTCAAGAAACATCTTCTCATGTTGAATAATCTTTCATGTTGAATGTTCTTCTCAGTCGGTTGCAGCAGGATTCCATCAGGATTATCCTAAGTGAGAAAGGTAAAAATTCAGACTTCAGCCTTACTTCTTGTTTTCTCTTTCTCTCAATTTTTATGGCCTTTCCAATTCTGTGGATCTCTGAAGCTCTGATCCTCCTAGCAACTGTATTTTAGTCTTTTCAAGGCAATCCATATCAATGGTCATTTGCTAAAGCCTGTGTTATTTTATATATGGACTGGCTGACTCTCTTTAAAATAAAACATCCATAATTCGGTTTTAAACCTGCCCCGGTTTTGTTGTTTATTAAGTTCTACACGCTTCAGCCTTGTAATCAATTTTAGCAGTTTTTAGTGAGGGTTTAAACCTTATCCTTGGGTGAAGTGAAAATTCCAGCCCAGAATAACCTTTAGTGAGACTGTGCCATCTCCCCCTGTGCCGCGAGAGCAACTGTGAAGTTTTCCTGTTGGGTTTCAGTGGGATGTGGATGTAAATAAAGACTGGTATAACCTAATTAACCCATGCAATCAAGAAGCTACAAAGATTGGGGTTTTTACTTATATACTGCCCAAGTTTAATGGCTCAGTGTTGTTCTTTAACTCCCACGAGTAGCGGTGTCCCTGCACCACGCTGCTCCCTATTTCTTCTCTCCAGCTCTCCTGCAAGTGAGCCCTGCAGACTTTTTCCTGTTCCCCACCTCCTTGTTCTTGCTTATATTTTGCAAAGGACAGTGCTGAGGATTTCCAGCCTTGTGCTGGTCCTTGATTTACTGCTTTTCCTCCCGTGCCCTTCACATCAACTTCCCTGTGCTCGTTATTCCCATAGTATCAAGCACGTCCTAGAAAAGGCAGCTCTGTCACTCAGCCACACGATGACACACACTTTTGGCTTCAGTAGAGAAAAAAAACCTGCTTTCCTCTTCCAGTCAGCCCCAGCTCCAGCTCCTCTTCCCCAGCAGCCACATTACCTCACAGTTTCGGCAGCCCTGCCTCTGATCTCCCCCTTCTCTCGTGACTGATCTCAACCCTGGCCAGGTAACTTTCCATATGAGCAGCTAATCTCTCTGCTCCCATATGGCTGGGGTCAGTCATCATTTCCATGACTTATTTGTTTCAATATCCGTAAAAAGTGAGGAAGTCCTTGGCATCAAGTAGCTTTAAATGATGTCAGGGGTCAGCTGTGTCTTTGTTCCAGCACCGTAAATGTTGCTCCGTGCCTGTGCTCACCTCTGAGCGCTGCCCTGGAGTGAGCTGGGGGTAACACAGGTGTCCTTCCAGCCCATTTAATTTACTGCAGACATCATTATATTCTATCTGCAGCAGTTCAGTTACAAATGATATGGTCCTTTTTCTACCAGCCAAGTTGTAGGAGCCTGAGAAGCGTCTGTTAGGAGGGTAAGTCTGGGGCTTACGGGGAAATCTGATAATAAACTGTCTCATTTCCAGCATCACCCTGTCAGCAAGTCTCAAATCTCTCTCAAAATCTGTATGATCCACGCAAGGTCACAAAGGCAAAAGAGGGGAGAATAGATCTTTAAAAATTATCTTAAAAAAAACCCAAACAAGCAGGCATCTGAGTTGCCAGAAAGCAGAAGGTCCGTTGCTAGGGGAGGATGTGTCTCAGTTTGACAGCTATCAGTCCATTTTGCTCAGGCCTATTAAACTTTATCTGGTTTAAAATTATTTTCTTATAATTCCTCACCTGTTACTGTGTAAAATCTGTAAGACCTGTAGATGCTTTTACAGGTAAAGCATATATATCTGCCAGCATCTTGGCTCCTCTGTCATCTAGCCATGTTCAGAGTGGGATTGAATATCTCTTTGATTAATGCTAATGCTTGATTAGTGTACTGAAGTTCTCATGGATGGTAATCAGCCACCACACAAGAGAAAGCAGCATGTAAACATGTTGAGACTGGCATGAGAAGATGATCTAACAGCCCTCTAAACATTTTATTTTATTATTTATTGTAGCTAACTTTTGTGCAACTTGCACGCAATAGTGCAGTACTAACATTATTTGAAAAGTCAGGAATCTCTCTGATATTAAGGGACCCGTGTTCATATACACTGAGACTTTTACCTAGCTTCCAGACATTTATAATCTAGCTGTTGCATGTGGCTCCAGAAAAGGTATTTCTCTGCTGAAAGTATCACCGCCGGTTCCCATGCACAAATAGTTTGGACATGATATAACAAAGACAGTGCTTCAGACCAGGCAGCCCCCAGATTTCACAGATGTGCTGTGTGACTGGCTGCCACTCGAGCAGCAGTTTGCTCCCATCAGAGCGGCGCAAAGAGATTTCACCCAGAAAATCGGGCCAGCTCCTCCCCTGGACTGCAGAGCGAGGAGCCCGAGCTGTGTTTGTCAGCACTGACAAACTGTGTTTTCAGCAGCAGCAGCAGAAATAGATGGGGCATCATCCACAAGTAGAACCAGCTGGGGGGTCCCCTGAGACAGCACTGTTTCCTTTTGTGCTTGGGGAAAAAGAAACACACCAAGGAACGATGGGAATTAACTCCACCTGCTGCTTAAGGACATGTTCAAGAGCTAATTAAGGCTTTTCCAGTCACGAGCCAGAAGGAATCAAACAGGAGGAGCTGAGGGTCTGTGTAAGGTTTTCATCACATTAGGAAGCTCAGAGTGCTGCTGTTTAGATCCTGACATCCCGACCCACCTGGGTGATGCCTCTGAAGCTTAGAAATCACGTGAAAATAACAATCTCACGCACATTTCACTGAGAAGTTGTTGCCTCCTCCCTTCTTTTTAGCAAGGGCTTGACAGACCTGAATAGCCAGGTTGCAATAAAGTTACAGCATTAATTCTTGACTATTCGAGTTTTTGAGTGCTGAACCAGTTTGATGGGAAAGAGGAATTTTGTATTTAATTTTCACTTCCTGTGGCATGTGCACATGAGAACCCATCAGTGTGGCAGTGGAGGCAGTGTGACTCTAAAAACACCACCATGGAGTATTTACTCCTCCTCACTTTGATTTCCATATAAAAATATATGTAATATACAACTAAATGCTGTTTAATAAGAATTATATTACCAAGACCAAAGCCATGGTTTGTGCCTGTGAGTTCTTTCTTCTCTATACCTTTATCATGCATTATTCTGTAGGTTAAATTAGAATCTCAGCAATATTCATGGTACCCCCACTGCCTTAATGGGTTTAAACAGTTCAGTGAACTTGGATTTGTATAAGTTTGCTGATTCTCCATTGGTCCTGGCTCTTTCAGGCTAAGTGAAAGAGAAACTCAGTAAAAACTTATTTTTGGCACTAGAGGCAGTGGATCTGACTGAAAACAGAATAACAGGAGATCGGCTGAAATGGTTCCATTATTACATGGTCATTTTGAATGTTGAACTTCACTTTAAGCCAAAGAACACGCTAAAGAAAATAAAGCTTGAATATATTGTTCCCACATTTGCAAACCACTAACATAGGAATATTTTTGAGCATCCTAAATATTCACCATTTTTGGCTATGTCTTTATCTCAGTCGCCATCTCCAATGCCAAGTTTATTTTTAAAGAGCAGTCTAGTTCCTGCTCCTTCAGGTTTCTGCAGACAGCTGTTTTGTTTTGCTCTTCCCATGCTATGAAAAATCTGTCATTCAGTATTTAATTCTAGCACCTAACTGGCTCTCTTGAGACAACAGAGGAGCCTCCAACAAATATGAACCCATCAAGATTCCCAAGTAGGATAAAAAACCCCAAAGTGAAGGCTAAAGCAAAACAGCAGGTCAGGAAGCTCAAAGGCTTGTAGCATTGATTTCTTTGGCACAAAACCCACAGGGTTAGTCCAGTCCGTCCTCTGATTTAAAAGGAATTATCCTGAGGTAAAAATAAAGGAATGCAGTGGTGAATCAGGCTCATTGTCTAGATTTAGTACAAAGCTGAGGTGAAGGAGTTGGGCTGCGTGTGATGCAAGGTGTAAATGAACAACACGCGTGAGCAGGGCTTGATCCGTTCCTTATGGCACATGTGAAACTTATCTCAGGTATTTGTCTGCCCAGCTCCTCAGGCCACATAAGACTCTTCTGTTCTCTAATAAAAATATTGGGCTGATACATCAAGAGCTCGAAAAAGCGTTGGAGCCAAATGGTACGGTGGGACTCCATCATTTCTCTGTCAAGATCTGGGAGAAGCCACTTTTAACTGGGGAGCGTTTAAGGGTACAAGCTTGGGATTGTCAAAATGTACTTGGGAGAGATCTGCTGTCCTTGATTCTACTCCTTTCCTGTCACTGCCCAACAACTGTACTTGATTTCTTCACCCCTTCTGAAGGTTTGAGGGCTGCTCCTGCTGCTGCTCCTCCTTCACTCCTCCTTGCCATCCAAAGCAATAGCTGTTCCCTGCCCTGAATAACCTGCAGAAAGCAGGGCTTTGACTGCCCAGTTGCACAGACTGCAAAGGTTCAGGTGGGAAGAGGCTGTGGGGAGAAACCAGGCTGGGGAAGAGCAGACCTCATAAAGTCCTTAACACAGCTTTCAACAGATATTGTCCTACTGTGCTTTATATCCCCCAGGAAAGTTGCTGGCAGGTGACTCGGCCTGACTCGGGCTGTTTTAAACTCTGCACTCTTGTGCATCAGGCACCAGCACAAGCAAGAGGTTCATCAGACCTTCTGGGTGTCCTGTAACAGGACAGTCACATCCTCATAGTAACAAGGCTTGTCAATTAGACTGGCACTTTAGCAAATTGCCACACACATTGAGCATTTTTTAAGGGGGGCCCATAAGACAGAGATAATCAGAGAAGCACCCACTAGAATATGCAGAGCTTTTGCCCAAACATTGCAGTGTTTGGAGTTCTCTTTAAAGCACCAGCCCTAATGGTGTGTCTCTGGATAACGAGATGTGACTTCATTTCAGATATATGAAGTACATTGAAAAACACAGTTATGAGGACAACGGGAACCCTTGAAAGCTCAAAGAGCACATCATGATTGCTTTAAGCATCAACTGACCTTTCCTTACACCAGTGAGGGAACTTCCCTGTGACGCTGGAGCTGTGGGATTAGCAGCACTGTCAGACTCACAGGGACCATGACCTGGGTGTACCCGAGACTCCCAGAGAGGCAAGTGACACTTCTTGAAGCAGCTTCCTGCCTTTCCCTCTTCTGGAGATTTTCATATCTCACTATAATCTGTCTGAATTTTAAACAGAAACTTAGCTGAAAAGGGGCTTCTCACTGTGTTTCACAATACCTGGCACTGACTGCTCCAACAGTGAGCACAAACGCCCTAAGAAAAACACCAGTTCAGCCATAATTTCCTGTCTTTCTGTTTCTGCTTTTCGGGGTTATGCATACCATTACCTAGAGCTTAGCAGTGTTGTGAAAGACACTAACCAAGTGTAATGACTTGGGGAATTCAGCTCACTTTAGAGTTTCCAGAAATTTTTTTCTCCCCCAAGAAGTTTTTCCAGCTATTTTATAGGCAGCAGAAGGAAAAACAGTTTGCCCAGACAGCAGCAGTGTGAGCTATCTTTGGATCCGTGCTGTCAAATGCAGAAGGCATTTGCTGGGCAACCCTCAAAGCGTGCATACCACAAGATTTAATCAAGGAAACTCAAGTTCATGTCCTATTTTGCAAGAGGTATATTCCCCAAAAGGACTGGGCATACCTCCAGAGAAAACTCATCACTGCCATGGAGCAGAATTGAGATGGCAAATGCTTTAAGGTTGGAAACATCTGTGTGCTGCTCCTGCACTGCCTGACGACCACTGGCCCGCAGAGCTGAGACCACAGACCGTGCCCAGGCATTTGCAAACTGTGGGGCACCGGCACCACTTTCAGCACTGGCACTGCGTGCCTGGCAGCAGCCCATTCAAAGCCCCTTGGTGGGTCTGCTAAAAAATTCAAGAAGGTCCCTCCGATTTGCCAAAAGTTGCAACAAGTATTCTTAGCCTTTTTTTTTTTTTCCCCTCTCTTTTGTTAGGCAGATAACTTTGATTTGGAAATGTCTGTTTAGCTAGGAGACAGACTAATTTGGGAAGCCTCTTCTGTTCCACAAATGACATTAGGGTTATACCAGCCCTGCTAGAAAAACTACCAACAACTGAGAGACAGATTCTGTTGTCTTTTCTCACCTAAACTAGCACCTCTATAAAAATAACCCCATGGAAGCTGACAGTTATTGAATGATAAAAAGATCAGTATTAAAATAATATTCAAAGAGCACAATAATCCCTCTTTTATAAAAGCAAAAATTAATGACAAGTGTGATGATGATCGAGACTAATAAGGAGCAAAATATGCTTCTTTTTAAAGGGAAGACATCTGCTCTGCTTTGTTTTTTCCCTGAACACTGTGAAAATAGTTGGTTTTGCCTCAGGAGGTAGAAAAGGTTTCACTCCTCTAGTAATGCCTTCATTTTTCTTCTGACCCCTCGGATCATTTAATTGGGCTCCTTTTAAAGCCAGTCTGTAGGTAAACTGCATGCAAAATTAGCCAGCTGGGTCCCCTGCCAAGAGTGTGTCATTTGGTATCTGTGAGTGCCAGCAGGGTCAGGCATGACACATGGTGCAGTTCTGAAAAGCAAACAACCTTAAGGTCTTGTCCATAAAACAGGGAACACGTTCAGCGCTGTCTCGGGCTCTTTCAGCAGTTTCTCATGCATGACCAGAGGTGTGGATTTTATGTGCAACTCATAAAGAAAACTCTCCAATTTGCACGCCACAAGCACTAGCAGGTGATGGCTCAGGGTAGCAGAGGAGGTGAAAAACCTTTGGCAAAGACATTAAACTGTGTCTGTGTGTAAAGAATATTCTTTTCCATTTAGCGCAGGCAGCAGTTGCCATGTGAGGCTTAAGGAGCTAAGCAGCAAGTTAAAAATACTGTTGGGAATCACTCCTTCATGTCCCAGCGGGACTAGCTCGGCCCCTTTGGGAGGTGAAATTTTAGGAATCTACTTGTAAGTGCATTTTAATTTTAATGAAATGCTCCAGCAGGACCCACCCTTCGCTTTCAGTTCGAAGGTGGGGCTTCACAGAGCCAGCAGAGAGTTAACGGTGCCCTGGCCATGCGGTTGCTGGCACAGAATCCTGGGTGGATTTTGCAGAAGGGTGTGTGTAAACGAGCTCCAGGCATCTCTGCAGCCAGTTGGAAAGCCCTTGTAGTAACAGCATTACACTGTGCTGGATGTTATCTGCGGTGACTGGGTCTGCAGCAACGTGACACACTGAGATTTATCTGGATCTCAGGAACTAGAGAAACAGTTTCCTGACCAACAGTAGAGCAATCTCATCATTAATATACCATCACTTCCATCAGGTCACTCTTACCTGAAATATCTGCCTTGCCTTCCGTTCATTTCCTTCCAAAATCCAGCTGAGACTCACGCCCGAGATGAAGTGTTCCCTGCCTGCACACGGTGAGGAGCCATCAGACAGCATCTGTTTCAAGAGGCTCCTGTTTCCATCAGTTACCTTTGCTCTTCTCCAGGTCAGTCGTGACTCTGCCACCACAGAGTTACCCACTCCTCGAGGGTGTGCTGCCAAGTCCTTTGCTGTTGAATAAATGCATTTTTTGATGAGAACTTTGCCACTTCACGTAGGAAACAGAACATGGAAAATGCTCATAAAACCAGTGATTTAGATGTATAGTGACATTTACACTCTGGTCAGGACAGGCCCAAATTCAAGCCCCAGGCGTGGATCCCAGCAGTCCTGTATTCCTCAAGCCCTCACATTGTGCCTCCTCCCTGCCTCACACCAGCTCTGTAAAACACACCCCCAACACCTCCACGTTTCCAAGGCAAAGGATGAGCAGGGAATCCTTGCAGGATGTCAGTATCCCACACCACCTCTTCCCACTGACACTGCTTTATTGTGGACGCTTCACAGGCCACGAATGTTATTTGCTGAGCTACGGACAAACTTGCAGGTTCAAAACATAAATATCTCCTGGATCTACAAAATCAAGAACTTTTACTTCATTTTGGTATTTTGGTATTTGAGTCTTTCGGAGTCTCACTTCTCTTGTCCACAAGCAGCAACGCTACAAGTTCATCTCTGGGCTTGTTTATGTAAAGTACGTGGAAATACTGACAAATTCATTGATTCCAGAAGTTGGAGATTTAAGGAAAACACGCGGTATTGTGAGACTCTCAACAGTCATAAGACTTTGATGTTTTGAACGATGGAGTTTCCACCACTTCCACTGGAGACTGCTCCAAGGCAGGTCGCTGTATGCTCATGTTGCTGTTACTCAGCAGTTTTGTATTTTCACCACAAAACCACTCCTTTCATATCATTCTTGACATCCCATACAGAGGAAATCCAAAGTATGGAGGTTTCTCAATTCTCCATAACACTTAGGAATATGAGATTAGTCCATTCATGTGGTCCACTCAAGGTTATCACATGATTGTCTCCAGGAAATGAAAGAGGCCAGAGCTTTTACACATTTTTAAGCATATACAAAAATAATAATTTAAAAAAAAAAACAACTCTCAAATCTTCTCATTTAACAAAGAAGATATTGTTTGGAAGATAGAAAATAAATTAATTTTCTACTATGACCTCATTAAGATTGGATTTAAGTTCCAACCCAAAAGAATTTTAGAACAACATTAGCCTCCTGCCTTTAAATCTCCATCTATTGAAGCTGTTCTATTTATTAATTTCCCTGCTGGAGAGCATATTTTGACTGGCCTGTGAGCTGAGCAGACAGTCTCTCCCCAAAAGCTCACACACGAGGGCCATTTCCTTAATCATTTCTTCTCAGTAAAAAGGGTGTTTCCAACCATATCGTTTTGAATCAAAGCACTCTTGACTCAGACACAATTGTTCACGTTGATGGACAGCTGGGGATTTGATCCAGACCCAAGAAAACAAAAAAGCAGAAAGGGCAGTGCCTCTCTTATCTTCAGTGAATGAACAAGATTAGCCATAACCTGTTCTCTTCTCACCATACAACAAATCCAGTGTGTGCTCCCAGCACAGCCACACATTCACATCTTGTAATTTTTAATACAAGACATATACAGCCTGAGGGAACAAATTACTCTTCTGTATTCAACATGCTTCAGTGCCTTCAGAGGACTGTGCTTGAGAAATACGGTTACTTTGCTTGGCAGGGAAAGCCTTTGAAAACAAAGGAGAGGGCTCTCTGCGATGAAAGTCAAGTTCATCCCAAAAGCAACAAAAGAAAGCAGTTTGGGAAGTTGGGCGGGCTCTGGCGGAAAATTGTCAAGACACGAGTTCACTCTCTAAGTGGCACTAAGTGCAGCAAATTGGTTTGCTGTGCAATCCCAAAGCATGACTGTCTTAGCAAAAAAACCCAAACCCAACCAAAACACAAAGCCCACAGTTGGAAGCGGGCAGGGCTCCGTGTCCCAGCTTTCCCGTTGGGAACCTGGAGCTGCGCTGACGGAACGTGGGAGCCCTTCTCTGCCCTCAGCCCTCTTCAGCCCCTCTGCTGTTAAAGCCTCAGCTCCTGGGGAGAGGCACCGTTTTCTCATGTGAACGTGCAGGAGGAAGGGGATCTCAAACGCTACTGAAATAAAAACACCAGTGGGAGATGAAAAGCGTGTGGGTCTCTATAAATAAGCCCGAGTGGGCTCTGTCTGACACCCCCTGGCAGCTGTGCCACCCGTGTGGGCACGAAACCACGGCAGTGCCGGGCTCCACACCCGCACCAGCGGGGTTCACACAAGAGCCACGAGGAGATTTGAAGAGTTACGAGGTTTGAGAGATCTTGTTTCATTTAGCACTGAGTGGGTTTGGGCCTCTGAAAGCAATGAAAACTTACTGTCTCAAAAAAATAAAATATTAAAAAAAAAAAGAGAGAGAGAAAGAAAGAAAGAAAAGAGATTCCTGTGTAATGGCCTGACTTAAGAAACAAAAACACACAAAAAGTAAATGTATTTTTACCCAGCAAAGGGGGGGGGGGCTTTTTTATATTGAATATTTAACCAATCACGTGAGATGCTCTATTTGAATTTCCTTTACCCCGGGCTTTGCCACATGAATATTTCTATAGGACTGCAAATGTCAAATACAGAAATTGTTTCTATTTCTCTGCCTGCAGTACCCCCTGCTAACCCATCTAGAGTACTTCTGCTTTTTTTAATAATAAAAAGTACTCTTCATAAGAAGTTTTTTCAAGAAAAATCCAATTACAAAGACTGCTGCTCTTCTGTTTTCCAGAACTGTTTTCAAATATGATATAATTCTATTTCCATTTTAAATGGTCCAACTGAAAAATATCAAAATATTTCTGCTTTATGCTGCATCCGTTCAGAACATAATTTCAGGTTTTGGCAGCTGAATATTTTTGTTTTCCACCTCTGCTGGCAGGGCAGAAGGGTTTCCAATTTCTTAACTTTCTCCCTCTCTACAACAAAACAATAGAGCTTGTAAGAAGTATGAAAAGAGAAAGAAAAATGTAAAAAACACTGAAAGAGTGATATTGCTTTGCCTAGGGGATGTAAATTGTGTTTATTTACCCCCTTTCTCTCTTTAAATGTTGATAAGATTTAATTAGAATGCTATTTTCAGACACAATCTTTTTTTTTTATTATTATTATTGAATTGAGATTTTCTTATGCATTTCAAACCAACATTTGAGTCCAAACTGGAGCCCTATTTTCTCCTAAAAATGTAATTTAGTTCTAGCTGCTTCTCCTCCTGAGCAGTTCCGTGGGTTTGGGAACAATGCAGGTTGTATTTTCCAGTTTACAAGTAATAAAGTGTAACTTCCAGGAAGGAAACCTGGGATAAAGTATCCTGTCATCTCTCTGTAGAGTGGCTGGTATACTCATCTGCAGAATGACGCATGCAAAAATATAAACAGACATCAAATGTCATTTTAGTAGAGACACAATTGCCCGGGTAATGACAATACCTTTGTCCTTAGCTTGGGGGTGTGCTTCTGTTCCTCTGAGTGCAACGTTTTCCAGTCTGCTCTGAAAATCTGAATTCACATACAGACAAATTCTATTGAGTGTCTTCCTTGCTAAAAACTGTCATAACAACAAAGAAAAGTCACCCACAGAACTTTCTATACGTGGTGCCTATTAACATAGACTCAAACAAAACAAAAAAATCTTTCAAAAATAGTACATACACTCCCTGCAGCGAATTTGATTTTGTCTGGCCTGTAACTAAAGTCCCTTGATACCCCAGTTTTATGAGGGTGTGATGTAGTGGTAAATCAGGGCCACACTGATGATCTAAATCAGAATAACCAGCATGTTTCTCATTTCAGAAGGCAAAAAAAAAAAAGAAAAAAAAAAGAAAAAGTTTGTGGGAGAAAGTTTGCCAGTTTCAGCACTTCCTGGCCGCCAAGAACATTTACTGAAAATCAATGGTCTGTCCAAAACCTAATGTGAGCAGGAGTTGGGAGTGCAGCTGTTCAGAATCTATACCGCTTCCTAGGCAGAGTTTCTAAGCCCTTTCAGTCCTTTAGAATAATAAAAATGATTAATGGTCTCCAACACTGTGAACCAAGTGTTTTGAAGTGTAACCTGCTACTTGTAATGCACTCAATATTTCTGATCTGCATCGTGCTGGCATACGGCGCCTCTGGAAGTTAATGTTAAAACGGGCAGTGTTTGAAAGGACTGGAGAGAAGCTCACGATGTCTGATGGCAAAATCATTTTCTCCCAAACCAAGGTATTATTTTTCATCGGTTCACAGAGGCAAAAGAAAAAAAGAAGTGGTGACTGGAAATACACATATAAATATCTATTATTTTCTATAAACACGTTCTAAGGCAGCAATTTGGATGCCTCACAATACCTTATCAGCAAAATGATCCCTCTCACTCAGTGCCCTAAAGGGGCATCAACCTGTTTTGTCGCAACACAAAGCGTTGGGTTTTCCCAAAGGCCGCGCAGCAGAAAGGGGCTCAAAAAACTTCACGGAACAGCTTCCTCCATCTGGGCCTTCCACGTTCCCACCCCTGCTGGGCACAGCCCCAGCCATGAGCACGGCCCTTAGAGCCAGTTCGACCCAGGCCAGGAGGCGGTAGACCCGCGTAAGTAACAAACCCCGGGGGCGCAGTCAATCGCCGGCGCCCAGCAGACGGCCGGTACCTGCCGTGCCACCACGCAGGTCACCACGGGGCGCTCCGCTGGGCACCCAGCCCACCTCCAGCCACCACGCACCCGGCCCCCGGGCTCTGCTCGCCCCGAGGCTGCAGTTGCACCACCGCTTTCCCCAGGAGGACTGGGCTCAGGCCCAAGGTGTCGGATGGCGCCCCGTTTATCCCGGCTTGTTTGCTCATGCCCTGCACCAAACTCCAGCAAACAAATGGATGAACTTGGAACACAGCTATTTCCAGATATTGTCAGCACCCTGAATGTATTAAGAGGCTTTAACTGCCCTGACCAGCCTCACCTGGGACCCCCACCCACAGCCCCTGCCCGTTGCCCAGGGGCTCTATTTAAGCTCGGCCCCAGAGCACCCAGACCTAACCTGGGCTTGTATTTCCAGCCTTCATCCTGGGTGAACCTTGGTCCTGTGCCGTAGCTGGTTCATCTCTGGTCTTCTCTTTGCCTCCTACTGCCTCCACCTGAGTGGAGCCTTGGAAGTGCTTCATTTCTCCTCATGTGTGGGGCTCTCAACAAGCCTCACTGTCAGCATCCATCACTGCCTGTGCTGGAGTCGCACTTGGGTCACCTTCCCTCAGGAATCTATTGGCATTTGCTGCTCCCTGAAAAGCAGTAATGAACTTTAAAGCAAAAGTCTTTAGAGGTGGAAAACCACCTACAAAATACAGTGGAACAGGAGGAAGCTTGACCACTGGATTGGCTCTTCAGGATCCTGGCAACCTGTGCTTCCCTGTCTTCTTGTTGGGTGCACTAGAAGCTTGGGAAAGCATTATAAGGAACACTCAGTTAACATTTACAGAGAGGTAATGTGCCAAGTTCTTTTATGAAACTTCCAACTCTAAATTTACAGGCCTTATATGCAATATTATTTTGGGGACAGCATATTGTATTCATTAGATATTTAAAATGGTATAAACAAGGCGGTAGAAGTACTCAAATTGCTGCAAGCCAGATGGAGATCTTACCATGATACCTCCCACAATTTGGAATAACCTTTTTTTTTTTTTTTTTTTTTTGAAAGCCCCAAGTTATTCTGCTCATAGCCTGGCAGATGAGTCAATCTCCTGGGTCAGCACTGAGATGTGCCATGTAGGGCAGGGATTTTCTTGTCCCCTCTCTCTGCCAAGGAAGGACACCAAGAGCTGCCTCCAGCCCAAGCGCTCTGCACCGATGCACAGGACGCAGAAGGTGCATGTAGGTTTAAACAAAAACAAAGTAAAAAAATAGATCGTGCAAAGTCACATTTTTGGAGCATAAGGGAACATTTTAGTCTAATTATCTTCTTGAGCACAGAAAGAAAAGGAAACATTTTACCAGAGTTAGTTTTTAAAGGAATTATCCTAGGTAAATTGATCTGCAGAGAATTGCTCCCAAAACTATAAATCATATTGATTTCCTTGCTTTACACTTCTAAAGGGTGACCAATGAGTTATTGGAAGGGTGCACAGAGCCCTTGGCCTCACAGATTGAGGATGTGGCTTAGTCCTGCCTGTAATATGGATTTGCAAGATGCAAATGATCTCTGTCACAATAAACACAAAGGGAATTATTGTGTTCTTGACCAAAAACTGTAGAATAGACTATTAGATTTCCTAGCACTACCTGACTAGATCTGATTTTCTTGAATTTCGCTGTATTTGCATAGGAGTTAGGAAAGAACATTTATTCATTTAACTTGGGGTAGATCTTTACAGCTTGTAATCCCATGCAATTATTAAATGCCGTAAAAGATATAAAAACATCTCCTTTGGTACTTTCCTGTTCTTCAGCACACAACGTTCTGCCCTTCCAATAGTTTGTAAAACAAATTTAAAAGTCCAACAAGTACTAATGATGGGAAGCTACCAAAATGCTCTTATGCAACTATTGTATTCTCAGGTTGTTTTGAAATACTTAACAGCCAGGGTTTGGAGCAATTTTTAAAATATTATGTTAAATTTCCTAATTAAAGTCTTGCGGCAGCCAGACTGACTTATCTGAACAGAGCTCGGCAGAACTGACTCACGGTCATTCTACCTGACAGCATTCCCTTTTGTGGGAATGTAACCCTTGCTGTGAAAATGTTGTACTAAGCAAACCTTAGTTCCGCTCGTAAATCAGTCCGATGAAAGGTCTGAAAGCCTGTTTCTATGGTGCAGTTAAATTACATTCAAAGTACAACTGAATTTGTCCCTCCTTTTCCATTAAGTATAATGTGACTTAAAGAGACCCTCTCTAAAGATAGGGAACAGTTTAGAAAGCCAGATGAGAATTCTTGAAAGAAAGTAGATAGAACTTAGGTAAACATTCTCTGAGTTTAAAATAACAGGCTGAAGCGTTTGTCTCTGATTATCGATTTTAATGTACATAATAATGAGACTCGTTCCCACCAGGACAGGCACGCTAAAAAAAAAAGTTGTTGAGTGCTTGCATTCAGATTCCTAAAATCAAACTCCTCCTTGCAGTCAAAATACTGCAGTGTAAAGCCGGAAGAAGGATGGCTTTTGATTCATGTGTGAGTGAACTTCCCAAATATTTGCAATTCTACAGGATAAATTAAATGAAAGATTTCTGGAAGACTTAGTCAGGCTCTCTGTAGCAGTGGTGCTGCTGAGCTGCTGCTGCTGGCACTTTGATGCTCTTGTATCAAAGCCCAACCGGTGCCTAATTTGGAGCCCACCCAAAATCCAGCTTTTTTTGGCTCGCTACAACATCAACTACCTGGAGACAGATGCAACTTTATATGGGTCAGAAGCAACTTCAGTGATGGCCCCGAATTACGTTTTGCCTCATGCACACCGCTCCAGTCATAATGAAACACAGCCAAAAGCTGTAATTCATGAGTAGGTTTGCCAGTCTATGGAATTCATAAGTCTTCCCTGAGGAGGAAGCTGATATCTACAATATGTTTCACCTGAAGTGTAAAAAAAAAATAGAAAAAAAAAGGAAAGAAAAAAGCCAAGTACCCATGAGAAGATAACTGTACAAATCCCTTCCGTTCTCCTTCATGGCCACATGAGTGAGCCATGTGTCTCTTCCTTTTGGACCACAAATACATAGTATTTTCAAAGGGAATGAGCTTTTATTAAAAATTAATACAAGTTTTCTTAATCTGACTTACAATGCACGTATTGATTATCGTGCAACTGAAAATTGGCCATTTTCCGGCTCTGCTCTGGTGTAAAAAAAACCCCCACAAGCCTGCACCTCCTCTCCAAATGGATCAGTGTCCGAATTCTTCCCGGTGATTTTTTTTTTCATTGCTGGTAATTGAAATAACATCAAACTTTAACTTTAAAATACTGTTCTAACTCAGTGTCAGGTTTTCAAATCTCTCCTGCAGACCATCATTCCTTCCAGCAGCAGAGCCGTGGCCATTCCCAGATCCGGAGCTGGGTTCATGACTGTGTCATGCTGAAGTGAGTCAGCAGGACCCGTGTATTTGCATTTAATGCTTCATGCAAAGCTAAAAAAGGCGGCACAACACAGGAATTTTGCTCTCCCATTATGTTATTAAAAGAGGTCTTGGGGAAAAAAAACCCAAAAGCCAACTCTTAAGAAAAAGATCAAAATGGTCAAAAAAACTTACTTTTCATTTTAACACTTTTCCATGCAAACTAATTGTTATGCAGCTGTGCTCACAGGTGAAAATCGGTTTATTCCTATTGTCAGAGGCTGCAGTAAGAGTGGCAAGATCCCAGCCTGCAACAAATCACAAAATTTCCTTCAATGGCTGTATTATTTGTGAAATTTCATTGTCTTCGTAGTACTAAATATTTTTTTTTTCCTACAGCACGAGGAAACAGGAAGGATGGAGTAGAGGGATCTCTTGTTTCTACAGGAGAAATTCCAAGCAAAATAGTGGGAGGGTATTTTAAAAAAAAAAAAAAAAAGTCAAAAATTCTGGTTTTTTTCATTTCAAGCCAGTGGTGGAAATTGATTAATGAAGCCCGTCTGCAGTGGGCACAAAGGGCCAAATCTTCAGTTCATATTAAATAGCAAGCTTCTACTTTTGAAAACCAGGAGGAGGAAGGGGACTTAAAACCAAAAAACAAACAGGCATATTTGATCCTTTAGTGGTGAATAGATCAGGCGCTCCTCAGGCGCAGGGTTTTATTTTTGTGCGTTGTGTCAGCGATTGGAAACCATATGTTTTAAGACCAGCTTCAATAGTATCAGTAGCTGCAGTCGTCCTCTCGGATTACTTTTTACTGCCTGCCTAATTTTGAGCTTTAATAGCTAACATGCACTTTGTTTATCAGTTACAAATGTTCTGAATGTTGATGAAACAGGCTAAACAACACCCATTGGCTTATCACCAGTGCTAAAGGCCGAGATAAAATGTGTTTGATGGCACGGCGTGGGACTTCGTGAAGAAGGAGTTCCTAGAAATGAGAAGAGCCATCTTAAAAATTGATGGCTCTGGTCCTGAGTGCTGAATGGGGGGTGTTAGCACTGGGATCCTGACACGGCTCCTGAAATCCCCGGGAGAACCCACCCTACAAGGTGCTGAGCCTTTTGGCACCAGAAGTGCAACCAAGTATAGCACCATTAAGCCCCCTCAGACGGCACAGCCTGTGCCATAGTAAGTGCTTTATTGCACTGAGGGCAGTCTGGTGGTATGGAAATTAAGTTTAAAGTCTTTCCAGAATCAGACCCTTACTGCCTTGAAGGCTAGAGCACTCATACACGAAATAGCTCATTTTTCAGTGAGTCTGTTCAGCTGTAGAGCAAAGAAATGAAAAGTAGTCTCTAGCTTGTGTTATTTATCTTCTAATTACTTGAGGACAAAGTACCTCTCCTCTGTTTTAAAACACTGCATAAATTAATGATGTTCTAACAATAACAGCAGCAGCAATTCTGGGCATTTACCAGAGAGGAAGCAACCATTAGCTTTGAGAATGAAATTTCACTGCAGTCCACAAAATAATGTGTTAGGGAATATTATGGTTGCCAACTTTCGCAATTTTGTTGAAAGTCTTCTAAAGTGTGAGGGTTGGGGTGTTTTGGGTTTGTTTTTGTTTTTTTTTCCCCACAAAGCCTGAGCTCTGGCATCATGTGAAAACATGAAAATGTGAGATTTTCTGTTATAATTTTAGAAGACAAGTAAGTTACTCAGCATTGTGGTTGCAAAGAGAAATTGAAAACATGAACCCAAGGGCCAGAGAACAATTAGCAAGAGCCCAAAATGCATTGCTTTTAAATTCTTACACTTTGTAAAGCGACTTCTGACTCAGGGTGTTCCTATGCTTGGGGTTAACCATATTCAGTACCCTAATAAATCCTCTATGCCCTTTTTAGAGAAGGTGAGAACTTCTCACCTTGGTTTGTGCCGGACGGTGGCATCACATCTCAACTCTCAGGGCGGATGGTGAAGTTCAATATTGGCTCATTTTTTGTTTTTAAAAAAGAAACCAGTTATTTGTACTGATGCAGCTCTGTTCATTTTGATGACGAGGTCAACAGCAGAATACTGGTAATTACTTTCTCAAGGGAAATACACTTTTCATATAATTTTATATAAATCTGGGGTCTAGCTTCTCACCTCCTCCTCAGAGAGGCTGTGTGGCTGTAGGCTCTCCCACACTATGGGATAAGCTCTCTGGATCCCACACCTCTGGCTGAAGGCTGTCCCCCATGTGCCCTCAGGAAAAGGTATGGGCTGGCTGCTCAGGTCCACTCTTGGGGTGCCCAAGAGGACCATTAGCTCCTAAATCTGCCCAGGACACTGTCACCCAGCCCCGTGATTTGGAGCATTTCCGTTTGGAGCTTTCTGCACCATTCCCATTTCGTGTTTCAGTAGGGGAATAAGTACAGAGGAACAAGTCAAGCAAACCCCCTTCTAATCCTGCCTTGGTTTTGGACCAAAACAATTCCACGGCTCTGAGAAATCCCTGGCATTATATGCCCGCCGATGCCCCAGCTGGGTGAAATACAGACTTTCCTCAAGCCAACTACTAGGACTTGCTCTTACTCTCTTGTCTTGCAGCCTGTACCCCGTGCACCCCAACCCATAATCTCACAGATGAGGCAGAAACCATTTTCTTACCTCACCTTTCTAGATGGCTTTTAAGATCTGCAGGTATTTTGCTGGATATTGACAGTGATGAAAATTCCTGATTGAAAACATACCCTTTATCTTCCTCTTTGCACCCTTTTCCCACTATGCCCTTATCTGCTTTTCTAAATATTGCATACAATGTTTTCAGTAAATAAAAAGGATATTAGTGTAGACAAATAATGTTTACTTACCAGCTCAAGAAAGGTGTTTCTGGCACCAATTCACAGCTTACTCACAACTTACAAAAATTACTTATACTGAAAGGGACAAGGAGTGTCTTTTTGTGTGCAGGGTGCTGTACAAACAATGAGGTCCTGGTCCCTGCCTGGCTTGCTGTGGCATTACCACAAACAATACTAATTCTTAAATACCTGACTGACTTTAAGCACTTAAGTAAATAATTGTATTGATTGTTGTAGGAACTATTCACATGCATAAAACTAAGCATATATTCAAATACGTTGTGAAATAAGGGTCGGGTGAATTTTGCAAGCAAGGCATTTTTAGATGATTAGTATATATGAACTTACTTGTTAAGACCAGCTTCAAAAGGAGCTAATGTGGCAATCAGGCTTTTGGGCAGGGCAGCCAGGGGGAAAGGAAAAGATTTATTTTCAAGATGGATCTAAGGTCTTTCTTGTGCTTCGGAGACTGCTCACCAGAACCACAATTACAGGTGAGAAAGGCAGCGAGGAAGTCCCTCCAACCAGTGATTGCTCAGAGTTTAATGTGAGAGCAGTGTAAACTCTTTTAAACAGATAATCCACGGGGAAATCAGGGGGTTAGTGCCGAGAACTGATGGGGAATAACAACTGAAAGAGCTTTGGTTTTTCTAGGCTGGCGGGAGGTAGCTCATGCTAGGAAGCCTGCCAGCTCCAAACTGATGCTGGGAGCTTTGTCTCCTTTGGATTGTAGGAACACACTTTGCAGTCAAACTGATCTGAGAGATTTTGATAGTAAAAACAGCTGTCTCGTTGCAATGATGTTTTTGTTCCATTGTCAAAATTTTGAGTTAAATCCATGAGTGGGCTGCAGCTTGTTCAAACCCTGAACTCAACACCCTTTGTGCTCCTTTGGCTTTTCCACTGCGGTTCATGGGATATCTCCTTCCTGAGGAAAGGGCTAGGTGTAATAAAAGCCGTCGGGGCGAGGACTTGCAGGTCTCCTCCGATGCTTCCCCAGTGCTGGAGAGACAGAACTGGAGAGCTGAGGTCTGTCCCAGACTGGTGAGAAGGGGGGAATAAGGAGGAAGAGAAGTGTGTGGAAATGAAACACTCCAGTGCTGCTGTGGCCAGGCTGCATCCCCATCGAGCAGGTATGCCAGGGGGAGTGGGCAGCTGTGTGGTACCTGAGTGGGGCTGAGGCTGGCAGGGGCAAGGCGAAGCTGTGGGTGTGTTGCACAGCACAAGGGAGGGTGCACGTGGTGTGAGGCCCCAGCCCCATCTCCCCAGCATGACCCATCTGTTGTCCCTCTCTTGGGTGTGTGGAAAAGCAGATGACGTGCCTGATAAAGGCACCCAGCACATGAGGCAGAAGTCCCCCTCAAGGTGCACAGACCAAAGAATGCCTCTGTTTTTGTGCTGACATGAGAGATGGGGCAACACCTCTTTTATGGCCACAAATCCATTCTGGCTCCCTGGAGGAGATCAGAGTTACAGGCAGGATCACACGGGGGGCTTTCACCCTCCGGGGAGCCAGGAGCTGTGTGATGCTTTGTGTTTGTGAGTGCAAACGGGTGGCTTGTGTGAGTGAAACTGCTTCTGCGGCTCTGCAGAACCTACGGCTCTCTGGCACCGTGTAAGAAAGGCAGATGTCAGCAAGAGCCCTTCTTTAAAAATTGATGCTCAAAAACTGTCACTAGAGATCCGTAACACGAGGACTGTAGTGAGAGCGCCCGTTTTCACGGAAGAAGAGCCTCGAGACGAGTTAGTATTCGCCCGGCGTTCACGGGTCCACAAGTTTTACACCGCGAATCTCCTTCAAGGACTCGCAGCTCCGACGTGCGCCGGCAGCACCGACACACACCCCCAGACCCGCAGCCCCGGCAAGGGAGCGCGCCCAGCGCGTACCTGCCGCCGGTGCGAACGGGGCGCGCCCGCCCGCCCGCGGCGGCTCCGCTCTGCCCCCGACCCGCGGGGCGCCGCCAGCTCCGCGACAACCCCGGGGGGCTGCCGGGGTGCCCGGGGGAGCCGCGGGAGGCTCCTCCTCCGC
>VZRE01013808.1:375177-402780 GCA_013396775.1 Cephalopterus ornatus | reverse complement strand
TTAAAAACCCAGCCTCGCTTATTAATTACTTTAAGGGCTGAAGCGTGCGTTTGAGTAAAATGAGTTACTGCGCTTCCCGCGGCTGCTTCTGCGAGGAAAAACTTGCCTGTGATTTATGCGGTTTAAGTAAACTTTTTTGAGTGTTAAATTGTGCTTGAGCCCAGTGAATGGCCTCTGAAGGAAATTATTCATGATATACAGCTACTGTTGTGCAGGCATTTCAAATAATGAAATATTCTGTTGTATGAAGTCGTGATTGCTAAAATACATATGGTGAGCCAATAAACAGTTTATTGGTCTATATCAGATATTAACAGAAATTTTCTGCAACGCAGTATCAAATTCACACGTCCCCGAGTGCTGTTAAAGGCAGTGGCAGGAATGGTTTATTGTTTAGTCTCTCTTGTGGACTTCATTAATTTACTGAGAATTTTTTATCTCTGCAATGCCATCCATAGAAGGGTTACACCCTCCCCCCCCTGCAGTTTATTGAGAAAGCATGTCTAAATTTCCTTCTGCCTGTCCCCATCTGTGTGTATTAGGGCAGTCTGGTCCACAGAAGATGACATATATTTAAATTAGTAGTTCCCTGTCTAAACTAGTGCTCCTTAGATACTTTGATACGTTTGGTGTTGCATTGTTTTGTTATTTGTTGCTACATTCAGGAGAAATTCTTTAACCTCGTCCTTTTTTTACATCCTTTCCTAAACAAAGCTGTATTTTTATTTCTATTTTGAAATTCCAAGGCATTGTGTGGCCTCAAATGCAACACATGCAAGTAGAAAAGACTTGCAATACAAATGCCTTGAAAGTAATCAGTGCTCGTAGCTTTGGAGACATTCCAGAAACTTTTTAAGCACGTTTTGAAAATTCACTTGAAGTGGCACAGCAGCTGATAACTCGATTTAATAATTCTAACTTAAAATTCTTAATTAAGAAGAAATAAATCTAAGTGTATGCTGTGAAATTGAATTGTGAAGTTGTTCAGTCAAATTGTCAGCGTCGTTCTCGTGCCTCTTCTGCTCACCCACCAACAGGTCAAAACATTTGGCTAAATAACAAGCGGTGTACGCTTTTGGTTTTAGGCTCATCGATTTGTTGTGCTTTGCTTTGTTTAGCCCGCTCCCCTCAGCTCGTTTTCTTTTAAAATACTACATAAAGGCTTGATTCCCATGACTTGCTAATCTTATCACCATTATTTGGCTGAAATGTTTGAAACGGGCTCCTGTCTCGAATATCTCCCAGCCTCGGCAGTCTTGGATTTCATCAGGAAAGCTTCATTAGGGAGGAATAAAAATGTTGTTGATAGTTCCCCCTCCAACAATAAGGCCCATATTGGACTCCACGGTGTGCGTGGGCACGCCTTGAATTATAAGAAGGAATTAAACTCAGGTATTCGTACAAAGAACTCGGTCTCAGAATATCACTTAAAGGGTCTCCTGTGTCGCTGTGTTGTTGTGCATAGCTGGTTGATAGGCTCTTTTTTTTTTCCCCCTCCCCCCGAAAATGTAATAATTTAAGTATTAATCCTGCAAAGATTAGTTGCATGTTTAACTTCAAGCCTGCGAGGCATCGCAGCGGCTGTATTTGTGTGCCAGTGTGTATATGTACACACTGCTGACAAAGAAAACAATTAAAGACGTTAGTAATTTTCTGCTGTCTTCCCAGCTGTTATTTATGATGTGAAGCAGTAAAATAGCTATTCTGAAATCAGCTATAATTCTCTTCAGTAAGATTTGTTTCTTCTGTGCCAAATTTTGCAGTAACCAGATGGTCTTAAGGTGTCTTCAGCCGGAGAACAAGCATGAACAGTGCTGAAGACTAATTATTCCTCGCAGTAAATTCCTTCTGCAATAAATTCACAGGTTGTAAGACCTAATCTGTGGAAATGATTGTTAAGATTACTTAGGCAGTGAAAAATGCTTTTATAAATTTGTGAAAACTAGCAGCAGTCCTTAGAATGCTAAGAAAATGTTTTTGAGTTAAGTTTGCCTTGCTGGGGTAACTTTTATTCGGGACAAACTGTTAAATGAGTCTGAAAATTCAAATCCTTTTTATAAGCCATGGAACACTGCAGTTTTAATACGAATGTTTTAAATATGTAAGTGGAGGGCTCATTTGGTAGATCAGGTGGGGAAATCTCATTCTCTGTTTCCAGTATGTAGTTAGTTACCCTATACATGTGTATTTTTCACAGCAATAGCAATATAAACTCGATTAGTGCATGGTGGAGTCTCCTGGACTAACAGTCAGGTTCTTTTCATTAAATTTCACATTGTACTGCACAGGACAGAAAAACAGTTATACCAGGAAGGAACAGAAAATATATTACGAGTTATAAACAATGGTATATGCAAAAGTAAAGCTATTCAGGCTTTAAATACATCTTATTTTTCAGTGGCTTAGTTTAGTAAAAAGTACAAGATTGATTTTTTTGTTTGTTTGTTTTTAATGTATGTCTACTTGGAAAAAAAGATACAACTATTCAAACCTCTTGGCATTATATTCACTTTGATATGAACAGGGAGAAGTTGTCAAATCTCTTTCCCCTTCCTTTCTACTGAAAGGCCAGAAGGACCATCCTTGTTGGGACTGTTCATTAAGAGATCTCATCACAAAAGAATTGTTCATGGCAGTCAAATTCTTAAAACAATACTCCCATCTTTATTTGCAGATCTTAACTCGGGTAATGATGTTTAACAAACACCTTGTTTTAATCAGGTGAGGATAAGCCCCTCAATTAGGATGCAAATAATTGCTTGCCTGGATTGGGTCATTTGGGGCCTGGAGGTGCTGCCATTTCTAGGTAGTTTTGGTGCTGCCAGAGGTTTGAAGCAGGAGAGAGGAGAAAGTGGCAATAAGGATTTAGGACTCTGCAGTTGTCGTGCAAAATATTTTTTTGTCGTAGCGTTCAAAACTTGATCCAGTTCCCTTCTTCGTCAGGCTGTTCAGTTGTTCTTGATTTACTGCTGCGAGAGGTGTGAGAGGAAAATTGGATCCAAAACAGTGTTCACTGCAGAGCTGGTTCAAGCGAGCGTGTCACAGAGTGAACGTTTAATTAAGAATAGTCAAACCTCCTTTCACTCGGTCTTTCTACTTGGGCTTTAATTATGTATTTGAATTATTTCAAAGCTGTGTAAAATGAGATGAGAAAGATTACATGGGCATAACCGTTCTCGTTTAAAATTATTTGTCTGCTGCTGCCTAAGTCCTGGCATTAGGAGTCACGTATAAACATGTTTATTTAACATCGGCATTATCTGTTAGATTGTACATGGTTCATTAACACGGAGAGAATACTTTTTGTTTGGTAGTGTGTGGGAGCCTGCCAGAGGTCAGAAGAGGTTGTTTGCCTGAAGTCGAGATGGCATCTTGGCTTTGCCCTCCTCGTTCTGTTTGTCACCTCCGCTGTGCGCGGGAAGCACTTCACTGGAGCCGTGCTGAGGTGCTCTCCCTCGTGTTTGCGTAGGGAGGCTCTGTGGAAAGCCAGAAGTCTGCTGCGGTAAGGTTTATGGGGAGTTTTAAGGAAGGTTCGTTGTAACTCGTGGAGGATTGTTTTGGTTGGGGTTCGATGAGAAGAGGCGGCTTGGAAAGGACGGAGCGGGAGGGGAGAGGAGAGCCCGGGCCACCGCTGGCCCTGAGCGGAGGTGTTGTAGAGGACCGGGGACGTGGGAGGGTCTGCGGGCTCGGCAAATTTGGGAGCATTTTGTGTGCCACTGGGATAACGTTCTGGTGGTGTGGCTGGGTCAGAGTTGGCCTCAGAACAGCAGGACCTGGTGGCGATGCTGGGCTGAGATGGGAGAGGTGGCACCTCGTCTGCAGGGGCAGGATCAGGCCCTTCTTTCCTCCGTGAAGCTTGTGGGGTGTTCTCATCCTTATCTCATGATAAGAAATGTGCTTGGATACGTGAAACTGTATAAGGGACACTGGAAATACAGAAGTAACCATGGTCTCGAGTTGGAAAATACTTGAAATGTTTTAGTACGATTTACCTATGGAAGCTAATAGCCATGCACTGCACGCGGTATTGGGAGAGAGATGTACTCACATATCTATACACTCAATTCTAATTTTTATTTCAGCTTCTTGAAAGTGTTTCTGACGAGTCAGTGAATTTCTCCAGCCTCATTTGGATGGTGGGGGCTCTTTGGTCTTCCTGTGCCTTTGAGGGAGAAGATGATTTGAATTTCCATTAGGAAAAAAAAAAAAATAGAAAATTAACTTCTATGATTTTTATCAAGCAAGGACCCCTGGCAGATAATAACCAAAAGGCATTGAATAAAATGAGCATTAGTGTAGAGTTCAAAGTGCTGTGGAAGATGCACAGTGGGTGAAGTGTTCCACAAATGTGCAGTTTTTTAAAAGTGTAACAGTAAAAATAGAAAGGCTTAAAAAAAAAAAATAAACTGAACTTCTGTGTTGATTATAAGTTGTAGCTGAAGCAATCTGAAGGCCTGGATATTGTTTTTAAAAAAGCAGCAAAACAGCTATTTCTGAAAAAATAGTAGGCTCCCTCAGAAGGGGAGAGAGAGAACAAAAATAAGTGTTATCCTGGAGGAGGGAATGTCTGTTGTAGGGTTTTTTCCTTTGAATTATTTTCAACAAGTACTTACTCTGTTCTGTATTTTTAAGAAATTATGTGGACAGCAATTTTGTTTCTTTACCAAGGCAGTGAAAACACCAAGAATCCTTTTTATAATTTGGAAAGAATGTCAGAAGAATGAAGTAGTTAAACCTAAGTGTATTAGATCATACGCCTTAAATGCATAAATAAGCATAGCTGCAATCACAGAAACCAATGTTAAAACCACCAGGAAAACTCACCCACAAACCGTAATGACTTAAAGGGAATGACCTCAGCCATTGTGAAATTTGTGCCTATTTGTTGACTGACATTTATTTGGTAGAGGCAGGGTGCGTGTTTCGTTGGGGTGTGGGATTTTGTTGTTTGTAAGACTGCTGGGGTTTTTTTTCTCTGTTGTTGCTGCCAGGTTCGAATACAAAGAGTGAAAATAGGATTGAGGCCAGGAGAGAGCCTGGAATATGATTTGGGCGATTTGAAAAGCAGGTGAAGGGTTTGTTACTGATGCACAGAGACTGGCAGAAACGTCCTGAAGCTTGTCATTCAGATGTTAAAAAACGTCCCTGATGATAGCCCACTTCTGACTTTATTCCCAGCTGGTTTCCTCTTAAGGAAATGAAGGTTTAAAGTATTTGGTTACGAACCTGAGATTTCTTCACGTCCATGCCTTTGCGTGAGTGCTGCCTGAAATGCTGGTGTCATTCATCTCCCCTCTGCTTTTTTGGAGAGGAAATTGATGCACGATAGAACCTCCGCTTGCCTTTGCTGCAGCACCACTTAATAACTCAGGGAAATGGAAGTCTAGAATAATTTCAACAATACTAGACTTCTCCGGGAGTGTTTTTACGTACACCAGCGCTGCACGCTGCAAGCTTGGCCACAGCCACGTCTCTCTGAGAACAGGTTTTCTCTCTGCTGCCTGCTCCTGGCCGTGGGCTCCTACTTTTTTGGGTCGCAAAATTAAAGAAGTTCCGGGTTCTGTTGCCCCTTCTTAGATGTGCAGGAAGGTTTCAGGAAATGGGTAGGCTCGTGCTGTTCGGTTGAACGCCTGACTCGAGGTGCTCAGCCTTGTCCCGCGGAAATTCTCACTTGCCACCCCTGCTTCTGAGAAGGAAAGCAGCCCAGCAACATAAATAAATAATCCTAAATAAAAAGAATGATTTAATACTAGTCAGCCCAGGTAGTAACTGGTTAAACCACAGAGAGTCGATGCCTGTCTCTGTGCTGGAAAGGGCGGACTTCAAGGGGAAACTCAACCAGAGCAGGAAAGCCGGGTGCTTCCAAACAAAGACGAGGGGACGTGGGGCGAATTTCTTAAACTCAGCAAATGCCTTAAAAACTAGAGATGCCTCTAGGATTACTCAGGCACCCACAAGAAACAGTGAGGGGGAAGTGGGGCAGGCATCTGAAATGTTTTTGTTTTTTAAATAGGTTGGGTAAGCAAAGCAGTCTGGAGGCCCCAGTTATTTACGGCTCTGTCTGTGCGCCACGCAGAGAGGCTCATCAGCTGTCTGAAAGACAAGTTTGGCATATTGCAGATCGCGGCTTTTGATGGCACATTTCATTTGTCTGTGGTGCCCTGTGATTGTCCTGCAGCTACTTGGAAATAACTTTGATCAGTTTTGAATACAGATCTGTATCACTAGTTTTGATTCTCCCTGGTGCTGCTCTTCTGTGGTCAGTTACCATCCTTAGAGCTTAATTGTAATTATCTGACAATTCTTTGATTCTAAGTCAAGTCAAAATGTATTTACAAAATACTTTGCTTTCAGTAAATGTTGACAATGTGTGCTTCAGTTTTGTGAACGATGTAAAGGTATTATTTTTCTCCAGTACTGTGGCTGAAACAACACAAAATGTTGTCTAGAATTGAGCAACACTTTTTTATTTGAAAAAGAGATTGTTTTTTCCACCCTTTAGCAAACTAAAAAGCACTATTTTTTTCTGAAACATGACACGTTTTTAAGTAAAACATGTGAATGTTCTATTCACTCTATCCAGATTTTCCTTTTTTTTTTTGTAGGCTGGCTTTATTTTTTTGAGTTTATAAAGCTGTGGTTTTTGCTAGCTTATATTTGTAAGTGCTGTGCTAGTGCTACTCCTCTCCACTAAGACAGTTAGGAGTAAGTCAGCCTTATGCTCGTAGCAAAAGAGATAAATCTTCTCCCTCCTTGTGTTTAAGTAGTTCCAAATAATTTCACTCAAACAAGGGTTGGACCCTTACACAGTGGGAACAGTTTTAAATCTTCTGTACTTGTTGCACAAGTGCATTTTTAGTTCTCTTGCTTTTTTGTTATTTCTAAATCACGGCGTGGTTGTTGCTGCCAGTGCAAGTCCAGCTGGTTTCTTCAGTGCCTGAGCCTCGCAGAACGGGAGTGGGAATGAACATCTTTCTGTGCTGTCCACCCTCGAAGGCCTGTTTGCAACTCGGCAAAGGTTTTCAGCTGCAGTTAAAAGAGCTGACAAATCCCAGTTGTGTGGGAAGGTCCCTGAGAAGGGAGGTCCTGCAGCACCAGGGGATGTAAAGTCCTGCACTGAAACCCCTTTGCAGTGGTGTGACTTAGTCCTTGGTCTCACACCTCCTCTGACCTCGGACTCCTTAAGGGTGTTGGTGGAAAACAAGGCAGGCACCAATTTTCTTTTTATTTATTGAAATAAAATTGAGATATAATTCTGTTTAGCTTTAGTAGCCTGCTGTGTAAATACCTACTTTAGAGGAATCTTGCTTTTAATAAAATTCATTTATCTCTGAATAAGAGGCAAACTTAGGTCTCTGACCTAAAATACATGATCATTCAGCAATGTTGTAAACATGTGTAGCCCTGTACAAGGCAATGTAAGATTATTTCTGTGTGACCACTTTGACAGACCTTTGCTGTCTCTCCTTAAAATGGCTTTGTCCTCTTCAGTGTCTCTTCACCTGAAAACTCCTCTAAGTTGTGGTTTGAAGGAAGGTATATTCAGCCTGTTATGTATGATTTCATTTTGTTTGTTTGGCAACCATCCTTCCTGTTCCCCGCAGCAGATGAATATAATTTGGGGAAGAGAAATGGATGGGGAGAGAGACTGAGGAAGCCAGCTGAGTCTTCTGAAAAACATTTGAGATGCAGCAGAACTTCTGGGCTGTATTAGTTTTTGAAACACCGCTTATGCCCCCCTGCAAATTAAGGCTGGGGTGTGGAGACAAATGCTTGATTTCTGATTGAAAGCAATAAAGGATGCTGCTGCTAAAAATCAGATGCACTGATGCTGGAGCCTGAAACTTTCCTTTCTAAAGCTCAGTGCTTCTCCTTCCCCCAGTCCCCCCTGCCACAAATCAGGATTATTCAGTCACAACAGTGGTTTAACCGTGTCTGTGGTGGAGCAGGATGGTTGCTTAACGATGCACAGAAGCATTGTGCCCTGGTTTGGGACAGGAAGTGGAAAATGAATATTGTTTTGAACTTGAACTTTGTAAGCAGACAGAAAGTAATTATCGGGGCTGGAACTCCCCCGGGAGAGGCGGAGGAGTGATGCTCTGTGCTTGTCACAAGCACTGTGGGATCTTAAATATCTAGTAGTGCTTAACGTTCTGGTTTTACATTTCTGCTTTTTAATTGATCTTCTGCTCCTCTCTTTCCTTGGCAAACAGAGGAGGAACCAGTTGGATGTAGGCTTCATGTGCTGTATTTATTGGTAGACAACCTCCCGCCCTCCCTTGGCTGGTGGGGTAGGACTCTTAAATTTCTGTCTTGATCCTGGTGTTACTTTCAGTTGTAAAATGAACCTTTTTGCTGCTGGTTTACTTAATGGACCTGCTATAATATGGAAAATTAACTTAATTGATGACTAAGAGCACGTAGTGGTATGTGAGGCCAATTAATCAGAAGCTGTAAGCCACTTGTGTAGTATTTAGCTTTAAACTGTGGAAGTTTATCTGTCTTATAAAGTAGAAAGCCCCACTGAAATGACACAAAATCTGCATAGCTGTGAAGTTAATATTTTGAGTATCAACTTTTTAGTAATATATTACTATTAAAATGTTACTGACCACTTTTTAGGAAAAAAAAAATGAAAAAGGTAAATCTCTGCCTCCACTGAATGTTTTGCTGTATTGGAGTGGCCTGTGACTTCAGTGAGCTACTTAAGTGGTTTTGGTGTTTTTTTTCCTCTATTTTGGCTACTACTTTACATGTTCTTCAAACAAGTCTAGTCAGTGCAAGATTTCATCTTTTCTTACGGACTGTGTGATATCTTCTGTAGATTTTTTAAATGCTGTTCTCTGTTAAGATAATCAAACAAAGAAGAGAAAAGAACTTTTTGCTAACTTCTACCTGTGGTAGGTACGTGGGTTTTGTTCTCAGAAAGGAATAATTCCATGTTTTAAAAATTCCATTTAAAGGGTGAAAGTAAAACTACATTAGTTCTCAAAGTAAAATTAAACACGTGCTATTTATGACAAAGTGACCCTGACCATGTTCACAAGACTATTTTAATCTTACATTAATACAGTTGTGGGATTCCTTAGTCGTGCTGAAGTTTTAAAGGTAGTAAAATTAAGTCACTTTAAAAGAAAATTACGTGATGATTTATTGTAGCAGAGTAGGTGAAATTCCTCTAGAGATTTTAATATCTTCCACCTGGTATAGAAATGAAAAGAAAATATTCTTTAGCTGGTGACTAATTTGTCACTAATACCCAGGGGTTCCTTCACTACAATGCAAAGATGTCAGTTTTAAGAGAAACGTAGAGTGAAAAAACCCAAGTGCAACTTCCTGTTGGAGACAGTTACAAAAAAGGGGGAAAATAAAGGGCTGGAAAGCAGCCGGAGCGGTGCGAAGGAAAGCCCTAAAGCTATCAATCAGGGCAAAGTGCTCGGGGAAGGATTTTACCTGCAGGCTTCGGTGGAATTCATTAGGACGTGTTGGAGGAGGAAAGTCACTCGATAGGACTCCCGAGGAGGAGCTCTGGCACGCAGCAGTACCCAGGCTGACGCTCAGTTCTCCTCCCAGCCGCGCGTCCCGCGTCCTGCTGATCGCTGCAGGAGGAACCGTGTTGCTAAAAAAAAAAAGTCACACACTCTGCTCGCTGATGGCTTTTATATACTTGATCACAACGTTAAATGAACTGAATCCGAGACTCACCGTTGAGATGAAAAAGCTTCAAGAGGTTACCTGCGGCTGCTGACAGCTCGCACCTGACAGCAGAGATTCGCGGCGTCTCTGCCACATCAGGGTCTTGACAAGTCGTTTTTCCCAGCAGAAAACTACTCCCCGTGCCCAGGCACTTGGCGTGGTGTCATCGCAAAAGTTTGACTCTGCTCCTGTCCTTCCAGTGCTGCCGTTTCCAAGAGCTCGATGTAAGCAGGGGGAGCAGGAGCCGTCACAGGGCCAGAGGAGAGAGGAGTAAGGATTTCTCCCTCCCTTAAGAAACAAGTTGCTAACACCCTGCAGCAGCAGCAGCAGTCTTGCTTCTTGAGGGCTTTCTGGTTTACTCTTGCCCTACATTGAGCACAACCCCAAAAAGTTGCTCAGGAAGCGCGTTCGCAGCAGACGTCTGTGGCAGAGGAGGTGACTCAGGGCCTCAGCGATGGTAAGGATTTGGGAAGGAGAAGTCAGTACCGCACCAAAGAACGTACATGTTGGCAACAACATGCGCAACAGCTTTGTGGTGAAGGGGGTTATGTCCCAGGGAAGCCCTGGCATGCCCTGCAGGCTCCAGGCCGTGCTAACACAGTTCTGTTTCTCGCTGGCGAGTAAGATTTTTGATCTCAGCTGTTCTGTGGTTAATTGGAGAAAAGGAAGATTTTCATGTTCTGTCAAAAGCAGATTATTGGGAAGGAAATTCATGGGGTTTGCTACGTTTCTTTTCAGTTATAGGGTGTTCTTCAGTCAGAGCTCTGAGGTGAATAAGAAACACTTTTGAATGTGTGGTGGGTCGACCTTGGCTGGATGGAAACAGCCAGGGCAGTGATCTGGAGTGATTGCACATCCCATCCAGCAGGAATTGCTGCCAGATTTAGAACCTTGTATGACAGGGAGGGGTGACACAGAAGGTCAGTCAGCCTTGCTCGTCCTGCCTCCCACCTCAGGTAAGAGACCTGAGGGCTAAAATTAGATCCACTTCTTCAGAAGTCTCTGAGTTGATGGAAAAAGGCTGTTTGGGCATCTTGTGGGCACAAATGATCCTGGATGAAAAAGCGAACTTGTACTTTACTGAAGACTTGATTTTGATGGAAAATAATCTAATTGCACTTGTACAGTAACATGTGGCTACGTGTGTTGTCTTTTATATGAATGCCTGAACTGGGGACACATTTTTTGCATGTTCAGGATCTTACATTTCCTAGGTCTGTTTTCTTGAAAGTGGGTTTTTTTTGTTCTTAAGCTGCCTGTAAATTTATGACTGCTCTGAAGATGGGAAAGGCTGCTGTAGGGCTCTTGTCCCCCTCCCTGTGTCTCCAGAGGCCAAATCTCTTATATGTTTTGGGGTTTTTTTGCCTGTATTCTATTAATATTCATAAATAAAGTGTAGAAACGGGTGAGATGGTCTTGCCATCAAATGCTGATGAACAGCAGTCACCTCAGGAGAGAGCTCTATTGTAAGCATTTTTATGCTTAACCTGACAAGGCAAAGTCTTGCCCCAAAATATTGTCTGCTGCTCTACAGAGAAACTGTCAAGCCTTTCATTAATCATTCAGTGGTCTTTTAACTACACAGCAAACAAAGCCAACCAAGACTGCTTGCAGCCAGTTCTCTTTTGCTCAGCACCTCATGGAGAACTTGGTTTGAAACCCAATCTAGCGAGGTGCTGCCTCCCCCAGCAGACTCCTATTAATGGCCCAGCTGTCCCTTTAATGAAAGGGGTTTGTTGTGCCAACAAGATGCTCTCTGTCTTTCCTCAAGTGGATGCTCTTTGTGTTGATGCAAATACCATTACCAGAAGAAGTACTGTGGAACCTGCAGTCCTGTGGTCTCTGGAACTCAAAATTCTCTGATCATTCTTGGCATATACCCTTAAAGGTTTTTTCAGCGTCACTGAAAATCAAGCTCCGAGTTGGGTCGTCGGGGGTTTTTTTGCAGTGTCTGAAATGGCTGGTGCACCCTTGTGACCTTTGGAAGCACAGCTGGGATTGTATTCTGCAAATTAAATGTTAGTAAAGGACAAATAGCTGGGATGTGACTTGTTGAGGTGTTTTTTTCCCGTGGTCCCCTGACTGCGCTTAGATGTTGATGTATTACTTATGCAAAAGGGAAGCTGGAGTTTAGTTGCCAAAATTTGACTTCCCTAACTTGAGAGCTGACAGAGTATAGGTATGCTTTACCCTGAAGCCTTACCCTAGAAGTTACACAGCAGTTCCCAACACTGTAAATTTGAAGATTTCCAGGCTCACTTAAGTGCTGTCAACCAGGGCTTGTGTTCAGTCTTAAGCATTTCTCACTTCAGTTAGGAGAGCCCAAAATAATCAGCTCTTGGAAAGGAAGCTGTGTTATCCTGACCTGAGTTTAGAAGAAATATTTCCCTCGGATTGCAAATGTCCAAAATACGCTGCTCAGATTTGTTCTGCTGAATGTTAACTCACAGCGGTGACGGTAAGTGACTGTGAAGATAATTTCCATGTTTAGTTGTGTGCATGATTCCTGTGTGTTTTATTGTTGAATTCATTTCAATTTCTTGCCAGCCTTGTATTTTTATATTGCTGTGAATCTGTGAGTGTATTTCGAGGCAGCACTTGTGGAGTGATGGCCACCAGCTCTCATCTTTCGTGAACACACTAAGTGCATTTTTGATCTGAGGATTTTGACTCTCCAGATACTGGCAGATACAGATTTATTTTTTTTTTTTTTTTAATACGAGAGTGATACAATCCAGTTGTCTTTAACAATGTGTGTCACTTCAGAGAAAAAAAACCCAGTGCTGACCTATTAAAAAGCTCTTTAGGAAAAACCTTGCATGGAGGAAAGAACCTGCCAAATTTTCTTCAGCTCAGAAATGCTTGCAGGTACCCAGTGATACTAAACATCAGTGAGCAATCTCCTACCAGTTCCTAAATTCTATTTAATTTTCTAGGTATCCAGTAGAGTTTTTTGGCTGTTTTTAACTGCAGTAGATGACTGCCAAGGTGTAAGTGTGACATGAAATAAATTCCCAGAGTAGTTTGATAGCCCTGCAAATGGGAAATTGCTATAAATACCTGAGGTAGATATCAAGGCTTGCAGACTCAAAAGTCCGCACAAGGGTGTAGTTTATGGATTAGGTGGGGTGGGCATAGTCCTCCAAGCCATGTTAAAATAATCTGTCTGCCTGTTAACATTAAAATAGTAAAAGTGGTGCCAACTTCAACTGTCTTGGAGTATTTAATTGTAATCCTGTGTTTACAGGGAAGTACAGGTAGCTGTCACCTCAGCAGGGAAGTAATTTGGGCAGCCTGTCTTCCTTGGCATTAAAACTACAGTGGCTTCCCCGTGAGAAATGGGAGCCTCCTTGAGCAGTTGTGTTGGTAGATTGTAGGTGTGGTTTCCAGGCTGGATTAATCTGTCTGAGGGCTGTGTCCTCCTCAGGCGTGTTCCTGTCTCCTCCTCTCTGTTGGTGCCTTTGGACGTGCTGCAAGCTGGATCAACTCCCTGATCCAGCTGAGTTAGAAAACCAGAAAACAGAAAAAAAGGCGTGTTGGGTCAGGCTTGGAACAGATTTGCGTCCCTGCAGGAGCTTTGGCTGGGCAGGGGACAGGACAGGGCTGATTCTTCGGCCAGCAGTGAACTTTCTGAGTATTTACAATCGTTAGAAGCTAACCAAATCCTGAGATAAATGATGATGCACTTTTGCAATTGCCCTTGATAACTTCCAGGCAACAATTTGGGAAAGAAGTCAGTCTACAAGGTGTAGTTGTTGAGGATTGATCATTTAGGCATTTTTTTAAATGTTCTCTTTTATTTAGGCACTTAATTTATAAAATTTCAACCCCTACCTGTGCCAAGTCCTGTCCTGCTCCTTCACCTGGTTCCCAAGGGCACTTTTAGGTAGATGTTTTTGAAATGTGCTTCTTAAGCACATTCCAGAGAAGGTTCAGAGCAAGATGTGGAGTTTACTGCTGGTTGCTTTTATAACAGCCAGAGAAGGTGGAGAGAAGCCATGGTTATGTACTGAGTGGGAAGAGTTCTTGCCCCAGCTGTAGGAAGCCCAGGATGGATTTCCTCCAGGTGCATATTGTGTGTGACATCCTTGGTGTATAATAGTAACACACTGATCCTGATTTAATTCTCACTTGGAATCTTGTCAGAAGTGACTTGCCCAAAATCTTGTTAGTAGGACAGTGATGAAAAGCAGGAATCCTTAATTTCTGGGCTTCTGAAGTCATTGGTGCATTAGCTACTTAAAGACCTCACTGAAATGAGCTACAGCAATCCCAGTTTTTTGCTTGCAATTTGGAAATTGTATTTTAAAATAACATTAGCTCTTCCTTTAAGTGGCGTTGCTAGGATTGACTGACAACCTATTTTAATTACTGAACGTAGATTACATATATACAAGAAAAAGTTCTCTCTGACAAAAGCATATTATATCTTGGCTCTTAGTACTAACCAGCTCAACTTAAATTTCACAGCTTGCTGCCAACAGCTGCCTCACAATGACACAGTACTCATAATAAATGAAATTTCATGAAAAAGAAAAATGAAAACTTTGTTCCAGCTGGATTGTAAAGGCAGTTGGAGCATTTCTATCCTGCATGTAAAGCTGCCATCCGCATAAACATTGCAAATTACTTTTTCATTTTTAATAATCAGGATCAGACCTTTTCTTGTTATGGAGGCAAATGCGGGATATTAGAACCATACAGTTTCATTCAGAGTCCCTTAGTTATTGAATCCTGTCCAGAGTAAAGTGTTTGGAGTGCTTTGGGAGAAGCTCACCTTCCAGTTTCAGGTTTTCAGGTTTCTGACAGCCTTGGATGAAGACCCTGAAAGGAGCAGCCTGCTCTGGCCCTGCCTGGGCAGCGCTCGGAGGGGCGTTAGTCACATCATTTGCTCTCGGAGCTGCTGCTGTGCTTTGTTGAAAGCCCTGCAGCTGGTGAGTGCCTGCCCCGACTACCAACGGGAATCTCACTTGAATTATCACACACCCTCCCTGCACATGGAAGAGATTAATTCTCATAGCCACAAACAGAATGAGCGCTTTGTACTTCGTACCATAATGTAAGTTCATGCTGAAATACGGTGCCAGCGACCAAGTCCTTCACCAGTAAATTCACAGTTCTAATAACCATGTGTTTTTACAGCATCCTGATCCCAAAGGATCAAAGAAACATTGATTTATTTAGCTTTGGGTCCCATCCCCTGTTGTTCTCGCTCCTTCCCCTTGCTCCCCATGAGCTCAAAAGAGTCATATATGAGATGAAACCCAACTGTTGGTGTGTAGTCCACAGCAGGGAGGGACACTTCGCAAAACCACAGAAAAGAACATTTTAGCCAGTAGAAGTGACAGGCAGTGCTGTGGGCAGAAAGAACAAAAACACTAAAGCCTGCTTTGGCCGGGGGTCAGCATCAACCTGTTTAAATCAACTTGTTTAAATCAACTTGTTTAAAGTTCCTTATTGATGATGAATGGATTAAAATTCGACGTTTAAGAAAATTACCCTGCGTACAACTTTGCTGCTGTATAGAAAAGTTTATTAAAGACAGAACTGCTGGGATTTTGACCTTGAGGGTTTCCAGGGTTGTAGGACTGGTTGATGTTCCTTATCAAAAGGCAAACTCAACACAAGAAGTTTTCCAAAAACCTTGACAGAACTGTTCAGCGTGCAGTACTGAAATGACTCTGCAAACAGGTGTTTTATGGTTCAGACAGTATTTGGTGCTTGTTGATTACAGCAGCAGGTACACGTCCAAAACCTGCTGTGAATATAGATGCGATAAAGTGCTTCTTGCCTCATAATATTTATTTCTCGTGACCAGAGAAAAACCAGTGTGGACACAAGATACAAATTGCCATGACCAAGTCATTATTTTGTTATGAAATAAACCCAATGTTTGGGTTTTGCCTCTGAATTATAAAGCTTTAGGAAAGCTTAATAATTCCTAGTGGCTGAATTCTATTTCTAAGCCTACAAATCCTGTTTCTGACTAAAAAAAGAAATAAATTATTGTTAAAAAAGAACGTGCAGCTGAGTAGTTGCGTCTTTCACTGTTTAAAATGTTTTTCCATCCCATCTTAGACAAATGCAATGAAGTAGGTTGTATGCATGCTGTGGCTCTATCAGAACTGACAGATGTTCAGGGAAAAGGAAATTGATACACTGAATAAAAACCCTGTCAGCAACTGGAGGAAATCCTATTCTGGCATAATTTTTACTTCAAGATATTTCTCTCACTGGACAATATTGTCACCTTGAACTGTGCATAAATTTTTGTTACCAGCAAGATTCAGAAAGTGTTTTGGGGAGGGATGGAGAGATGACATGTTTTTATGTTGAAGACTGTTGTTTCTTAGGTGTTTTTGGAAAGAGAAGGTCCAAAAACGTTTGCTGCAAAAATGCCTTTACTTCGTGTCTTTGTGGATGAGAATGGCAGAATTATGTACATAGGCCTGGTTCTAGAGGGAGAATAATTGTTGGAAGTATTTAAAAATAAGAATGATTGAATATCTGAAACTGTTCCTGACACACAGTACAAACCTTTTTTTGACATTTGATCTATACCGTTCATAGATCTTTTATTTACGCCGAGGGATTTACTGCTTCTGCTGAAGAAAAACGTTGTCCTTTTGCTCGCTGGGGATGGCTGTAACAAATTAAAATGGTTTCCCATTAGCCTTCCCCGCTTAGCTGAACCACTTAAAATTACTTTGGACTTTGCCCTTGTCCGACCTCCTCACCTTTGCTCAAACATTTCTGCTTCCAGGAGCGCAGCAGCGTTGGTCCTGGAGCCTTGCTCCTGTGATTGAAGTTCCAGCTCGCTCCAGGCTGGAAGCAGAGAGCCAAGGCAGAGCCCAGAGTCAAAAGAAATGGTTAGTTTTCGAAGCCTCGTGCTCGGCAGGTGCTCTCTGCCATCACAGGTCGAGGTAGTGCCAGGAGCTAATTGTAGCTTGATTGTGTGCATGTTTTTCAGTAAGTCTGTGCTCACGCAGATGAAGATAGGTTGGTTTACTTTGGGATTTTTTTTTGGATTTTTTTTTTTTGTTTTATTGCTCCTGTGAGGTTTCTGTGGAAATAATGGCTTTACCAGCTTGTGGGCAGAACTGTAGAGTTGAAACAACCAAACCTGAGGCTTGTCTGAGCACAGAAGTACATTTAAACAATGTAAAGCTCCCTCTTTCTCCTGTTTATTAAATACAACCAGAGTTACACTGATTTACGAAACAAACTGCAGGCTTGAAACTTGTTATATGTACAAATGTTGTTTTATAACTGATAGGGCCCACGTGCTAAATGCACACACGTTAATCAGTTATGATCATGTAAAAAGAAAGCCCCAACAGTTATTAGGTGGTTTATATGCAGTGTCATTCTCAGCTGTGATAGGAATGGAAGGGCTGGATTTCTTACCGAGTTCCCAAGTCTTGTTTCCTCCTGCCTGTTGCTTCTCTTTGTATTCAGGTCCTAAATTCAGGTTTTATTCCTCTTGCTGGCTTGGAATAGTAACTTGGAGGTGACGTGAGATTTTCTTAGTGCAATATCATAATCTGGAGAGCTTTAGGGAAGATGCCACACTTGGAACAGGGCAGAGAAATATTCTTTGAATGTTTCAGTGATATAAATGTGCCTGAGGAATGAAGAGAGAATAGTGCTAGGATTGAGAATGCTTTTGACCAATATAAAAATCACTTGTTTACGTGCAGAAGTAAATGCCAGGAAAGCATTCAGGGCAGGCTCAGAAATGACCCCAAGTTTGTGGTGTACAGGGTGGTTCAAACATCTGACTCTGGAGGCCCTGCAAGTGGAAAATCCCTCTGGCACACCCCGATAGATGGCATGCTTATTAATGCTTACAAATCAATGCCTTATAAAATTTTATAGACGCTGCAGCTGGATGGAGCTGCAGTTATTTCTCAGCACACCCATACTGGAGACGAGTAAATGCACAAGGGCAGAGAGTTAACTGCACCCTTTGGAAGCACAGCACCACTGTGGGAAGGTGGCAACAGGAAATTTTGGATAAATGGCATTCAGCAAAGGTATCTTCCAGTAGCCTACTTTTATTCAGGAAAAGTTCCCAAACTGTCCTATCAATTCCCACTATTCCAGTCTTCAAGGATTTTTGTTAAGCAAGGGCCAACTTGTCAGAACAACAACATAAAACCCAAACCCATAGGGTTTCTTGGCTGGTTGTGGTGACGATCTCACATCTGAAATATTTTCAGCTATCATCTGTGATTATTCCACGTAGGTAAAAATAACTGATAGTCTTCATAAATGTGGAGAATAAGGACAAGGAAGCACAAGCTGACTGCAAATGTTGCTTGAGGAAGAAAAACATATCCTGTATGTCATTGATCAGAGTAATAAAATCATAGCTGGGGGCGGTTGGGTATCACTGGTGTCTTCTAGTCAAGAGGATGCTGGGACTGGGGTAACTTGGGGGGTCATATTTTGAGTTTCAGGTGCATTGTACAGCATAGGGAGTGTCTGGCAAAGGAACGAGAAAAACTACTGAAGTTTCTGAGACTATATTTGGAATTCCTACTCATGTATTTTGAGCCATTGGGGTGCCAAGGGCAATATTGAGAGCAGTTGAAAAAAGGAAACATGTTCCCTAGTTTTGGAATTGCTGGTGTGCACTTGCATCCTGGGAGGAAAGCAGACCGAGCAGAGTGTTTGCCCAGTGAGGCTTGTCTCTGTTCCAAAGCACACTCTGGGCTTTTTGCATATGAAAGTATGCAAGAATTCATAATCTGACTCTCTGTATTATTTGTGTGTGTACATAACCTGCAGTTCATTACAGAAATTCTTGCTGCAGCTCTGCCTCTGCGCTATCTGGGAGCAAGGTGGAGTTGAGAATGGCCTTAGCAATTGCAGGAGGTTTCATAGAAAAGCACCAGCTTGAAAGAGCCTGTCGCTGGTGAGAGAAGGATCTCTGGCATTTCATAAATCCTCAGCAGCACTAACATGCTGTTTGGAGATTTGTATCATTAGCAAATTAATCACGTTCAGGAACACTCCCGTAGCAGTGTTGGATGAGACACTGGCTGTGCAGTGCCTCCCTGCCAAATAAACTGCAGGGAGAGGGGCCTGGGGATGGAATGGGAGGTGGAGAGGAGAAGCCAGGCTCAGCTTTCACATTACCTCAGTCTCGTCCTTGATAGCAGTCTTTAAAAATGCCAGTCATTAAAAATATTTAAACAAAACGACGGTGAGAAGCTTCTTAGCACCTTGCCTTGCTATTGGCAGAATATGAGGATGGAGCGATTGATGGTTCTGATACCTTTAGCTTCTGTCCTCGCAAGAAGTATCCACAGAAGTCTTGGCGGCCTCCCGAGGCTGTACCAGCTCTGCTGCCCTCCAGCCCTGGAGTGCCCACGGTCATCAGGCTGCTCTAATGCTGGGAGGAGTGGAGATGGCAGGAGGTGCCACGGGAAAACCCCCCTTTTGGAATGGAGTTCCCCTGAAGTTCCACCTGCCTGAGCACTCCTGTCAAAAACCATAGAGCTTTTCTTGGCACAGACTTGAGTTTTGGTGTAACTGAGGGTAATTTTGCCAGCCTTTCTAGAATTTCACTTATATACTCAGTTATTAATAGATTCATGCGGTACTCACGTAACTCTGTTTTTCCCTTGAATTCACTGGACTTCAAATTGGAATTCTCAACCCAATTAGCAGTATTTGCCATGTGCTGCAGTCTCAAATACATACTTAGATAGAAGTTTCCATACAGCTAATGATACTGTTTATACCACTGCTTCTCTGATGTTATCTCCTCTTCCCCTTAAAAAATAAACATACACCAGGAAGCAAGGAAGTGTCGGGCTGTTAAGTCGTGCCAGTTTTCAGTTGCTCGTTGTTGCCTGTAAATTCAGTTCCGTAGCAATTCAAAAGACCAACAGGAACCATTCTGTATCTAGCTATTTGGTAAACGGACTTGTATATAGCCTTTATTTGGCTTTTTCCTTTGACTGCTCTTTTTTAATTAACCAAACTGGAATGCTTCCTCTAGGAAGCGAGGCAACTAATTTCAGCATCCTGGAGTCAGGAGTGTATTTTGGGTGTTGCCATACACTGCATTTGTCTAGAGGCCACCAGTGCTCATTCAGTGTTCTGGTGTAAGTCAGATAACTGCAGTTAATGACTAAACCCACGGTATAAATCTGCTGTGCTTCCAGGCAGCTGTTAGATTAGTTCTCTCAATTCTTCTGCTGGGCCAGCGGAGGCCAGCAAGTTTCAGATTTAAATGCTTTTTAGTGCTTTGTACAGCACTGGACACATTTTATGGAGCTGAGAAGGAGATATGCTATATTGTGCTTAATAAACTACTACTCTTTAAAATATCCATGATTCAGCTGCTTGCATGGAAAAATGTGTGCTTAGCTCCGAGGAAAATCTTAACTCTTACAGCTCTCGGTGTCAGGCTGTTTTTCTTAAAACCTGGACTTTAGCTTAAGGTGTGTGTACGTGCTTTTCAAAGTATTTTTCCCACGTATTTACTGGCCAAGTGGTATGTGACAGGGCAAGGAAAAGGTTGCCTTTTTCAGTTGGATGGTGTTAACCTTTCCCCAACAGGACAGCAACTCAAGTTCTTGGGGGCAGTCCACAAGAATCAGAGGGATATAGATGGAGTGTAGTTCTAGCAGAAACTTAATTTGTTTGTTTATGAATTGTACTGAACGTTTTTGTGGGTTTTGTTTGTTTGTTTTCTTATCCAGTGCACAGAAAGGAACAGAGACTGTGTTTTTTCAGTAGTATTCCATAACATTTCAAAAGGCTTTTCTCAGGCCCATGTCCCAGGAGCTCTTTACTTTTGTGTCACATGTTCTTCTGATTTTGTGTTATCATCTCGCTGATTTTTGTCCTTCTTAGCTTCCACCCTGCTGACACTTGCACATGAACACTGAGGAGGTCGTTCCTAGTCCAGTTTTAGAGGTGGAGGTTCTGGCACAGGTGAATTGTAGTTTGGGATCTTTACACCCAATTATTTTGCAAAAAGGCACCCTATTAACCTCCAGGAGCTGTGTCAGAAGGGGGAGATGCAGGATTTTAAGGCGTTAGATGATCCCCTGTATTCATTTGTGGAGAGAAGCTGAACTAAGCAAGGCTGGTTCTCTTAATTGCGGCATTTCAATTCCATGCTTATTTGCAGCTGAACTGAATGAATTCAGTTGCTGGGCTCCCAAAGAATCAAAATCCTCCAAGCAGGCACACAGGCAGCCTTTGTGATGACAGGCTGTGAAACCAGCAGCTGTCCAGGGGTTAGCAGATTGGTTATGCTCCGTGTGAACATGTGCGAACAGAAGATGCACGACGTACCTGCACCTACGGCTCCAGGGGGTGAACAGAGCAACTGGGCTGGAGTGACTGGGGTAGAAGAGTCACACGGCCAAATGTGAATTCAGGGGAGAATTTAACCGTGCAAAAGTCGGGTGTTGGAGTGAGGAGAGAGATTATGTGGTCTGGGGGGAAATAGGAACGTGAGACTTGGGGCTTCTGTTGTGTCCTGACAACTGCAAGGCAGTGCCTGCTCCCTGCACGGGCACAAGGGCAGAGAGAGGTTGTGAAGTAGCAGGCAAAAGGCAGAAAGAACTTGCTTTCATGGCATTTTTATTAGTTGTAGTGTTGCTTTTCTATCTCTGTTTCTCCCTTGTGCTGACTTACCTGAGTGCAGCACATTGTCCTCGTGGTTTTGAGCTCAGTATGCTCAGAAGTGGAAAAATGCCCCAGTTTTACAGAGGAGGGAAACAGAGGCAAGCAGGTTAAATATGAGTTGGCTTTGTAAGCTGCTGCACTAACAGGAAACCTGTGGCTGACACAGAACTGAATCCAAGTCTCCCTAAGGAGAGCCCTGAGCCAGGACTGTGGCATCCAATTTGCCATTTCTGACAATTTTACTTGAGAAAAAGCAAGTTGTTTTTCTAATAGCAATTTTATTTGTGTTAGTATTTTAAGGTGGCTCTCTAATTAGTAGTTGAGAGAAAATAATGTAGTACTGTAACTTACCTGAGCTCAGACACCTTTGCTCCCATTTTTATATTACTCCTGTATATGCACTAGTAAAATAAAAAAACCCCCTGAAATTAGGTTTTTTACTTGTTTTTTACTACAGTTACCAGATTTTCTGTGAAGAGGGAAAAGAGGTAAGCTTCTGTATTTCCTTTGGAAGCCAAGCACTGTATCCAGATACTTTGCAAAGTTGATTTTATTTTTATATTTTGGTAGCTCATTGCTGCAAACAGCTGGAGTCAACAAGAGCATCTTTGCATGCTGCTTAGGAGTGTGTTGGGCGTATCTGTACCATCCTGTAGTAGCTGGAGGGATGAAATTATTTTGATTCTTTTGTCCGTGGCAGAAGTCATTCCATCAAGGTGTCAGAGAAGCTGCGCTGAAGGCGACGAGCCGAAGTTAATCCAGTGTCAGGAGGCACATCCCCTGTTGAACCAGGCTGTCAGGCTGCTCTTCTGGGCTGTGAAAGGGTTGAGGGCCTTTGAAGTCCCACGTGTTCGAGAGAAATTTGCCTTTAAGCTAGGGAAATTGCAGATCAAATCTGAGTTTTAGGTCTGAGGCAGTCACCCTCTTGACGGCACACGTGGGCTTGTGCTCAGATATCCAAGTAGCTGCGGTTGGCTTTTACTTGCAGCTGGATTTCTTAACCTGTACGGGTGATAAAACTGTTTTCTTAGATTATTTGGAAGATCTCTAGGTAGCTGCTGTTTTCTGTGGCTGCAGGAGACGATCTCGAGCTGCCTTGCAGCCCTGGGAGTGAACCAGTGGTGGGTTGGATCCCAGAACTCCCGAGTTTCCAGCGGTCCCAGATTTGGGATTGTGCTCAAGTGGCCTCAGAGGTGATGAGCTGTACCTACAGAGCAGCTTCTTGAGAGGTGGACTGGTGAACCCAAGGGTAAGTGGTGTATTATATGGTAGGAGGAAGCTGCTCTTCAGTGAAACAAAGTGGGCCTTAAGATGCTGGGTTTGTCGCTGAAGCTGTAAATGTCTTCTGGTAAAAGATACTGTGATTTCTAGTCATTAAAAGTTGCCCTCTGTTTTCAGGTTTGATTTTTTTTCTTCTTTTTGAAGAATTTGAAGCCATCAGGGAAAAAATTAGGTCATAGTAATCAGATCAAACGTTTTCCAGTTTGTTTGATTTTTAAAGATGGGGAAAAAAAGCCAAGTTTTCACCTTGAAGCCAATTCTTTCTTTTCATTTATTGCTTAGTAAGCTGCAGAAGGAGGCTGTAACTTCTGTATGGCTCTCCACTCCAGCACCATATTGGATATCTCAATAGGAGTGCTCGTTGGTGCTGTTGATGAAAGTTACTGCTGAGGGTCAGATAAATCACTTGAAATCTGCTTTGAACGTTCTTACATATTTTAGTGCTAACAAAATTGGCAAAACTCTGTTCACAGCACCACACGTGCTTCTGACTTTTATCTGCCTGGTGAAGGTGCTCCTTTACTTGAGAGTTGATGCTTTAAGAATTTTAAAATTTGGTGAAATTTGGGATGGGATACGGAGATTTTTCTGCTAGGGAAAGAGGGGGTTTTGTTTTTTTTTTTTTCCAAGGAGTAAAGTAGCAATTGAAAGATGCTGCAATTACATGGCTGTCGAGTTGTCTGCTGTAATAAGCTGGTGGCATCTGTCCAGTTGCAGGCAGATGTCCACATCACAAATCATCAGACCCTTATACAGAGCATGGAAAATCAGCCCACACTCTTTCAGTTCAAGCCGACAGGGACACAGTAAGGAAAACTTGCCTTTCTTTTGCGTTCCATCTGCCTTTACAAAAGAAAAAACACACATGTGCATCTCTTTCCAGAGCACTGTTCCAGCACCATTGAATAGGAGCAAATGCCCCCCCCGGGAAAGCATAACTGAAAAGTGCTGGAAAGAGAAATTTACTGAGACAGATGTGTTCTCTTGCGGATCAAGTGTTTTTCTTCGAATAATCTGGTGGAACTGGCAGTTGTGCACAGAGATTCTCCTGGCTGGCAGGTAGCTGGCTGGGGGGTTTTTTAGGCTCAGTTGGGAGTGATGGACACGTGAAAGGCACTTTGGTCCCTGATACTGCCCTTAAATTTGACGTGCCATTGTAAAACTCTTCACCTTTCACATGTGAGTAGGTGCTAGATGAAGTGGTTACCTGATGGGCATCTTTGTTCCAGTAACAAACTCACAGTCTCTTTCAGCAGTTTTCCATTTACTACCCTGTCTGCTGTTTATGGCAGCAGTGGCAAGCACTGTGCCTGCCAAATTTATTTTAAAGACCGTGGTGTTTGGTGCCAGCCCTAATCTCTCCCGGTGCCAAACTTGGCTGGAGCAGCAGTAGCTCTGCGTTGTTTGTTCTTTGTGCAGCAGTTGCATTACATCATGGTGAAGGGAGGAAAAGGGATTTTAAAAATCCCACGTATTCCAATGCAGTATTCACAGGGGGGAGAAAACAAGACAGAGAACAAAACTCCTGCAGTTCAAATGTCCGTGTCCCTCTGTGCTTTGGTACGTTGTTTGAGGTCTGTTTAAAATGGCACTTTCAGGAAGCGTTTTTCTTTATCAGATCAGACTTTGCAGAGTTAAAAACAGGGGCGTTTGTGTGTTTGGCGTTGGGATGGTGCATTTGTCATTCGGTGTTTTCACTTCCATGCTGCCCTGCAGCGTAGCAGTGGCTGGACGGCAGGATCTCTGCAAAGGTGCTCTGGAGCTCTTCTTTGTTTGATAATATCCTCTGGTTGTCTCTGCAAAAATCCCTTCCCTCCGTCTTGACAATAAAACTAACAGCTTTGGGAGCTTGGGCCCAAAGTTAACTTTTGCCTGGGTTTAGAGAAAAAGCTTCAGCGTCTTGTCACACCAAAACTCTTGGGAAATCAGACCTTAGCCCACCAGAACACACAAAGCAAATCATGGTGTCCCGTTTGTGATTTCCATGTTGTTATTTTAGCTTGACTCTCAAATATCCACAGGAACAAATTATTAATGGAATTAATATCAAGGAAAACACGGTGAGCATTTGCTCTGAGTAAATTCCTTCTCCCCTTGGCTGTTTCCACACTGTTAACTGGTGTGAGTAACAAAAGTGCAGTTTGCTCAAGCATTGCCTTTGGTTATTGTCCTTTTTTCTCCTAACATTCACGGGATATGCAGCTATTAGATTGTGTTACTTTGCTCACTGCTGTTGTGCTGGAGCTCTTTAAAATGAGAAATCTGCTGCACTTTTGTTTATGAACTGTCGTCACCAGCCAGAGTCCCAATTCAGAGAATCCCTTTTGAACCTTCCAGTTATAGATACGGGAACGAAAAAATGCTCATTATTCCTCCTGGTGAAATGACCAACTTTGGTGCAGGACTTGTGCCCCACTGCTGCCACAGCAATTACTTGGGAATCACAAGTTCTGATTTAGTGATGCTTTAATTAAATCCAAAATGAAAAGAAACGCCCCTCTTCCTCCCCCCGACCCTGAACGCCCTAACCCAAAAATCTGTAGACGATGAGAAACAATTAGGGAAGTCAACTTTGGGGTGGGTGGCTATGTTATGTGTCAGAGATTTTGTTCTCCCTCGTGCAGTGATGGACTACCACAAAGATTCATTTTTTTCTTTTTTTAAATTTGAGCAGCTGTGGGAGGGTTGGGATGCTGCTGAAATTCCAGACTGTGAAGCCAAGTCAAAGCAGTACAGGGTTTCCTGACACATTGTTAAATGTTATTATACTTCCAGTTTCTTAAAAAAGGGTCTTCAGTTTCAGAGAAGCTGCAAACTTTGTCGTGTTTCCTTCTGGCATGTAGGGCATCAATTTATGTCTTCCCTCATCAAGATACTGCATAAATAGATGAAACAGTGTAGTGAAGATATAAAACACGAGGAATTCATTGTTTCTGCATCCTTTCTTGGTTTATTAATTTTATTTAATAAACCATCTTTCTTGGTTTATTCCTGCAGACAGATGGGATAGTCTTGCCTTCCCTCCCATCACTGGGGGCAGGAGAAGAAAGTCCCAGTTAAAGATGTTTTCAAGCTTCTGCACATTCAACAAACATTTCTCTTTGCTGTCTTCTCCGCTCAGAGAAAGTCTGACTTGGGGGATTTAACCAAGGAGAGGGTACGTCATTCTCACTCCGGCCTCACCTGTGCTGCTGTGCTAGACTTTTCCCTCACATCCAAAGTCCTTTTACTAACTTGCATTTCATAGTTCTTTTCCCATAGCTCTTTTTGAGTTATTATTCCCCGAGTGCTGCTCCTTTACAGGCTGAGAACGGAGGTGCTGACACAGGCCTGTTGTAAAGGGGCAGCCTTGCCTCTCCCACTGGGTTGCTGGAGCCATTGCAGGACTCTGACAGGTTTAAGAAGTATATCAAAAGGGTGAAGAAATTCTCATAGTCTGGGAATGGAGAGCTTTTGGACCAGAAATGAGTGAGAGAACATGCCCTGAAGGACAGCTCTCGTGCCTCACCTCCTCCTTGGCTGTCTCCTGTTCGGGTTGGTCATTATTCACTGGCATGGATATCAACGCTGCAGCAGCGTAACAGATTTCACCTCAAGGTTTCAGAGCACTTTCCAGCCCCTCAAAAGAGCTCAACTGGCAATTTATACTGTATTTCCCAGATTTGCCGAGGCCTTAATGTAGTCCTGAGAAACTTGCCCAATCTGTTCCTGACAGAGCTTGGGAGCAAAACTGGAGTTGCAATTCTCAGGGGCAGTTTCTGGATGCTTAATTCAGCTTTTGCAGTTGCTTTATGTTACAACATACCGATGCAAATGTTCTACAAAATAAGGCCCTGCAAACACACACACACACACACACCTGTGGTAACTCCTGAGAGTGGGATTTTTGCTGATAAGACTAGAGTTTCATGTCCAAACACAGGTGCTGCTCTTTCCTCACCATGGCACGGGAGGAGGAAGCAGAAAACCGAGGGGGGGGCGGAGCGGAAAAACCCAGTTTGTATTGAAATGAATTTTTAGCCCTTGTGATTCTGAAGAGAAGGAGTAAAAAGCGGAGTTCTTCAGCATGGAAAGAGGTGCCTAAGGAGTGGCAGGTCTCATGAGGGTGGACCCTGCAGTCCCTGCTTTGGGAAGCTCCATCTCTGGAGGCAGTTCTTTGGTATTATGGGCCCCAGTCCTGCAGCTGGAGCGGCCAGAGTGGTTTTCTGCGGTCACACGCAGCCCTGGCACGCCTGGGGGATCTGAATGGGAAGAGGTGTGACGAAATTAAAAAGCTTGTGAATGTCAAGGAGGAATGTGGAAAGTGAAAGAGATTATTTATGTACATTTGTATGTACGTATACACGTACAATTTTATTTTTCAAATGACTGTAGGCTATCAGCTCATAGCGTTTCTTTACCAGCTTAGCCCCTTTTGTGTAGTACTTGCTTGTTCACAGTAAGAGAGCTGGGTAATTTTATGCTTTGGCAAAATAATAAGATCTTTTGCAAATGTTGTTCCACTTAACAAACAAGTTCAACAGACCAGAAAAAGGCATTCTGAAAAATTCACCTTTCTCATCTTGGCTTAGAATAAGTGAAGCACTATTGCTGAAACGAGTTTTAAAGGACTCAAAAGCAGTGTCATAATGTATTTCTGCTGAAAGTCTGCGTTGTGAACCCCATCACTTGCTCATGCAAATTTTCAAGCTGCCTCTCAGAACAAATGGTGGAGATCTCTCATCTTGTTTGTTTTTATGTGCACTGAATCCACTTTACTTTGGGCTGCTCAGCCAGAAAATGCTGATGCTTCCCCTGGTCTATCTTCCTTCGATCTCTTCCCAAGTTAATCGCAGGAAGTGCAGGGGGATCACAGCCCCCTCTCTCGTCTCAGTGTCCTCTGTGTCTGCAGGGGGTGGGCAGGAAAAGAGCACCTGGAGAAGGCAGTAGTGAAGCCTTTCTAGGAGGAGGAAGAACATTTATTCATATGAA
>VZRE01013808.1:336769-374895 GCA_013396775.1 Cephalopterus ornatus | reverse complement strand
TGAAAAAAAAAAAAAAAAAAAAAGTGAATTTGGCTCAAAAAATTCATGAGACAAGAATTTTCATCTGTTTTTTACTGTCTGGTCTATGGGTTAGAGCAAGACAGAAAACTTCCAGTGAAAGTAAAAATTTGATCAAAAAGACAGTCTCATTTAAAAAAAAAAAAGACAAAAACACAGAAACCATGTGGGGAAGGATTTTAAAGCTGATGGAATGCTTTGGGTATTTTCAAACAATAGCTATTTCAGAAGTGTGAAAGAAATGGCCTGTTTTGTTATTTTTCTCAGTTATTTTTCTTGACCTTGTTTAGATTAACACATTTTAAAAGAGATTTGTGATTTCAGCCTGATGTGCTTTTGTCTCTTGCCTGTCTAACACGTAACTTTTCTCTTGTTTTTGCCTCTCTGATTTGCCTGAGATGGTCCGTGCTGGGGACTAGAGCAGCTCTGTACCCCCACCCCAGACGCTGTGCCACAAGGACTGTGAGTCCCCCTCGCTTTTGTGTCTGAAGCAGGCTGGGCAGTGATAAATCCAGACAATTCTGCTGCTTTTATTGTCCAATTACATCAGCAGAAGGCAGCTCTCGGGGGTATAAACGGCCCAAGGCACGCTGCCCTGCGGGTCACCTTGGAAGGATATCTTGTCATCGGGGCTGTGCTGTCACTCTGGGACACGAGCACTTCTGGCAGCTCAGGTTTTTAGCTTTGTGCCTGTTCAGGCCTTTCCTGCATCCGTCTCTCAGATGTACTCGGGGGTGAACCGAGGCTCGTTGTGACAGAGAAAAGAGTGTTGTGGTTTTCACCTGCTGAAGCGTTTTTGAGTTCTGAAAAATGGAGGGAACAAAGAATCTCTTACAGATCGAGAGAAGAGCGTCCAAACAGTGTGAGGAGGAATGTACCGACAGAGGAAATGAAAGTTCTTTTGAAATGTGTGGAGGGAAGTAGCCAAAATCGTCACTATGGGAGATTCCCTATGATTATACCATCTGGAAGGTGGCTGCAAGATCATAGTGTTTTGCTTGCTCTTATGAATGATTCCTTTTTTTTTGTGCAGGAGCAAAGCAAAATAGGGAAGATAATTTTGCAACCAATTAGCCCTGGCAAAGCTGCCTAAGCTACTATGCTTCCCATGGAGTTAAAACTAGAAGCTAAAAGAGTAGAAGTTTTAATTCCCAATGAAAATGAATGAGGCGTTAGCAGGTGCTTTTTGAAAATCTTACCGGTATGGGGAAAAAAAAATTTAGAACTAATCTTGTTTTTCCTAGGAATGAAGAAACAAACTTTTTAGGATTGGGGTGGGGTTTGTTTGTTTGTTTGTTTGAATCAGAGCTTGAGAAAGCCGTCTTCACCTTTTTTTGCATGTGATTTGCTTCTGAAATGAAGTGGGGAATCATACTGTCGTCTTTTTAATGACGAGTACCACTGGAGCCATAAAGTACTGTGTAGTCATCTGCACCATTTTTTGAGGAGATGAAAGTAGTTGATCAAGTAATTAAAACCAGATAAAGCCATGGAAGCAAGACAAAAATGTTACTCTTGCAATTAGGCTGCAATCTCTTGTCTCTACTCCTCCCCTTCAAGGCAAAGCTGAAAGCAGAGGACTTGGCTTGTAGCACTCCTGCCTAGGGCTCTGTGTTGGCACACACATATGTTTAGGAAGATCTGGTGGTTTGAGCTTGCATTTGGCCTCCAGCCAGACACAAGTAAAAATTCGTGGGAAGATCATTGCATTGGTGTTGTTGCAGGGAGAATAATTTTGGGATTTACCTCTCTCCTCCTGGACAATCTTTTTTTGCAATTTGTCACTCCCTTAAAGTGCTTGTGTTTCCCACTGTAGGATCTGGCAGGTTTTTCCCAGGGGGAGGAGTTCTGCCTTCGTTTCTCACCTGCGGGGCTCCTAACTCATCAGTTCCTCCGCTGATGGCAGATGTGGAGCTCATTCTCTCTTTTTCTCATACCCATGCCAGCTTTTTTCTCCCCCCATACTGTCTTTCACTGCTGAATATCCTTTATGAAGTCTACCATTGCCCTCCTGTTGCTCAAATGCCCTCCTGCAGACTGCTGTCATTGTGGAGCAAATGCTCTGCTCTTCGTTGCTCATATTGCCTCTGAAATCTCTTAATTGCTTGGCCACTGAGTTTACCCCGGTACTACATCCTACCCAGGTGTCTTATTTACTGAAAATGCCCTGGAAGTTCTCCTTTGAACATTTGTTTCATTTCATGTGGGTATTGAAGCCAGAATTCTCTCTTCCCACCCCAGACGTGGAGTAGAGACCAGTGAAAAGTGCAGACCCCCAGGAACAAGTCTGCTGTGTCCTCAGTGAGGATGGAAATGCCTGTGGAACCCGGATGATGCCTTTAGTGTGTTGTGACTTGCGTGTTAATAACAAGTTAGAGGAGACTGAGATGATTTAAGCTGTGCCTGAGCAGCAGAGCTCCAAGCTTTGGAAGGAGTCTTCATCATCTCTTGCTGGTGCCTTCTGGCTTTTCAGCCGTGCTGGGCAGAGCTGTGGTGTGGTTCCATTTGCCCACAACACCATGGTGGTTTCCTGTTTCATCCTTTCAGATACTGTCCATGGGTGAAACGGGATACTTTCTCATCGCTGTCAGCACCCAGAGCTCCTTGCAGACTCAGTCTGCACACTGGGTCCTGCTCCAGCATTGCACTCACACCCATCTTTGAGTTCTTTGCTGGGGAGAGATGGGGATGGCTCAGTAGTTTGTTTGATCTTCAGCACGCATTTGGGTGTCTTGAGTTGGGGTCTGGAATCACTGCCCTCAAAACATCCTTGTGAAAGAATATGTGATTTGTTGGTTGCCCCAACAACTCAGTCAAAAATCTGAACACCGAAAAAGGGATTCCTAGCTTCATAATGAAAAATAGTTTTAGTTCTCTTTTTTCCTTCCTTAATGTTAGAAAAGTTTCTCTTCTTGGCAGAGAGACTTTGTGGGCCAACTGTCAGGGCAAAACATTGGTTTTTGAGTAGGGGATTCTAATGGAAAAGCTGAGCACCAAATTCACACAAAGTTCTTCTTAATTGTAGAAGGCAAAAGCTCTTCCAGATGTCTGTCAGCCCTGCATGCTAGATGCTGCCATCACTGATTTTAATAAAAGCTCATATTCAGCAAATTTTATTACTGATTTACTGTACATTACTTAAGCCAGAAAATGTTTTTGCTCTAAAAAGCAAACAAAGCTCTGATATTTTCATCAGTTGCACTCCAGCATGTCATTTACTGTGTTAAATATCAGCCCTGTTCCATTATTTGAGTATTTTCTGTGGCTTGCCATTGTTAAAACTGGAATTTCAGAAAAACTCTTGTCAAGAGTTTCTCATAAGTGAGAAATGCACATGAATAAATCAGTAAATGGTGCGTGCAAAACAGGCAAAGCCACTAACAACATCCGTACGTGACATGCACAACCAGACAGGCAGTTCTGTGACAAGTTACCTGTTTGTACATGCAACTAATACGTACTCTAAAGGAAAAAAAAAACAGGGAAATGTAATGTGACTTTGTGATTACAAAAGTGAACGGAACAAAACCAGTAGAAAAAATCATCAGTCAGAGAGTGGCGAATGAAATCTCTGAACAATGATGTAATTAATGTGCATTAATCATTGTAAAAGATCGTTTCCCTTTAAACATCTGCTCCTGTTTGCTTGGCAACAGCCTGGGCAGTGTCATGAGTGATGGGCTTTTGGATTATGCTGAAGGGCATGTGTTATCTGAGAAACAATGCAGAACATCCCCAGCGTGGCAGGGTCTGGGGCAGCAGTGCTCTTCCTCGGTTCAGGTACAGCATTAAGGTAATAAGGGGAAAAGAAACGGGCCTTGCACACAGTGGAAGGGAAAACCTGGTGTAAAACTGAACCCTGCCTCCTCAGCCACGGACACAAGATGTAATTGGGTGCCAGTGGATTTGAATAAAGCAGTTCCTCTGGGAAGAGAGCCCCTGTCCAGCCTGCTGCTGTTCAGAGGGTCGTAAGAGCCATAGCTTTGTAGGAAGGACCTTGTTCTGCCCCGCTGAGAAGCACCACGAAAGTCATCCTGAGCCCTTTGCAGCAACCTGGTTGTGCCAGCAGAAGAGTGAGATGAGCCATTTCAGGAGCAAAAACTAGCACAGCTTCCTCCAGCGCTGTGAGGACAAGAGTCAAGTGTCTCATAAGCTGTGTTTTATTTGGGGTGAGGAGTTTTGGCTCTGTCATTGGACTGTGTCACTCAGGTAGGATTTTTTACACCTAGGGACGATTTTTTTGTGTCCTTGTGTGCATCTGGCTCCTTGTTGCATTCCCATGCAGTTGGTGGCAGAGGCATTGATTGTGGGCACAGTTGGTGGCCCCTGTGCTCCTGCATTTTCAGTCTGTGTCTAAGGCAGGGAGGGGGAGTCAGTTGTGCTCCTCTGATAGGGACACGTCTGAAGGTGGAACCCTTTGAGACCCACTAGGAACAAAGATACAGCTGCAAAGCCACACTGATTTTTATGCTGGTCTTGTTTTTTCAGAGAATCCGTAGCACACAGCAGATGGATCAAAGAAGTGTTGGGTTCGGAGTACTGTATTTCTTCTGCATTGGTCTTTTACTGCTGACTTGAGGTCTCCATGGCTCAGGAAGCCTTTACCAGCCCCTGGACTTGAGGCTGTGTTGGTCTTGCAGGTGCATATGCGCTCGTATGAATTTCCAAGGGAGGTGGACAAATGCCAGATCCCACCTGGAGACAGGACACTGTACATGGTTATGCCTCTTCATACCCCTTTTTGGCAGTTCTGCAGATTCACAGAGGATTCGTGCATGTTCTGCCTGGGCACTGTGCCTTCCCAGCTGCTAGGTGGGAGAGTGAAAATGAGCTCAGCTTTGGTCTTTGCTGCTTGGTTACAGGTGAAATACTTCATGTGGCTTGTGCCTGTTCCTAGCAATACTTACGCTGCCTCACAGGGACTTGCAGGCTTTGTAAAAGTGGTTGGGGAGGTGCAGATAAACATCATGTGGTTTGTTGTCCTCTGTTTCTCAAAACTGGTAAAGCCGTAGGGTGGTATTTAAGCAGAAAATCAAAACAAACCTCCTGGCTTCTCCCAGAACTGCACAGATCAGTGTTGCAGAAGCCCAGCGTCGAGATTCCGGGTTTATGTGCCGTTGTCTTTAAATTCACCACTTTTTAGGTGTGCTGGGGGTTGTTACCAGCCTGTTGTTGCCGTGCCACCTGCTGCCTGTTCAGTCCAGCTCGGGAAGGTGCCAGCCTGGGAGCAGGGATGTGCCAGCTTCCGTGGCAGGCAGCGTGTTCAGTGCTGGGGGGAAAGCTGCAGCCAGGTGCCTTGGATCCGCTCACCTCCTTATTCCCTTGCTCCCATCTGCTCTTGCCCAGGCCCTGCCCTGCCCAAGAGCACAGTTGTGCTTTTCCGTGATATCCCTAATTCCCCCCAGTGTCAAGTGAGTGTCTTTGGAAGCCCCCTCTGAAAAGGGGTATAGCTGGAGTTAGGGACACGTACTGAAAGCATGAACAGACCTGTTGATGTGCAGAGAGTCTGAAATGAAGATTTAGTCCTCTTTTCTGGACTGTTTGTGTAATGCAGAGGTTTTAAGCTTCCATTATAGCACACGTGAACAAATGTGTTTTTCTTGGGAGACTGAAGATAGGTTGTTAATTTGAAATTTTGGAGGTTATTTCTTGTGAGAGGGGCTGTCCTTGTGTCACTGCCACCTGATGGCCAGGGCATTGAAATTGGGTGCCTGGTTTGGGTGTCCCCTGGAAAACTGATCCTGTCACCAGTACTAACTTTTTATTGTCTTAAAAGGCTAGATAATGGTGCTCACTGTCCTCAGCTTCGTTTTCAACCTGTAGTAGTGTTTTCTGGAGCCTCACTGGACACTGGTGTGTACATTCTTGCTTTGATGGCATGTGACAGATCAGGAATTTAGTTTTTGTATGGCAAAATCCAGGAAGAAAGGGAAAGCTTTAATCAGATGGGTGTAATCTCCAAGGAAGCAAGTACTGCATTTTAATTCAGCATTTCCCTTTGATGAAAACTTTAGTGAATGTTATTATGTGGAATTTATATGAAGCCTGGGTTTAGGTAATCAGCTTTAATATTTATACTCTTAGGGAAAAAAAAAATTGATTCATTAGTAAGCATGCATAATTAATGAATAAATTGTATTTTTCCTTTGTTTTCCGTCAGGTATAAGGAAATGCTAGATCTAGTGATATCACCCAGTCTGACTGTAAATAGAGAGTGCCCTGACAGACTGAAGCTTAACCTTTCTCACATTTATGCCACGGCTCCAGATGACATAGAAGGTAGGCTGCTCTTCTGCTTAATGTTTACTGGCTATAACATAACATATATATATATATGTATAACCAGAGGGGACTGGCCACTGCAAGGACCCTTCTTCTGACAATTAGTTCTACAGTACAGTGAGCAACTGAGATTTTTTGGGTCTTTTTTGTAGACGCTCCGGTGGTGGCTGAATCCTTTAGTTCCGCAGTGGTTTGAATGCAAATGGAATAGAAACATTTCACGTGTAGACACGTATCTCTGGATAGCCAGTGCCTGCATGTACACGTGTGCATGTTATGTATGTCTGTTCTGCTGGAAAAATTGCAGGTGTAAAACCTATTTTGTGTAGACCTGGTGGTTTTTGTTTGGACCCAGTGGTGTGAAGGTGAGCCCTGGGCTTTGGTGTCTGTGCTGCTGCTGCTGTGGAGGTGGGGGAGTGTGGGGGCTCCCAGGCCCAGCAACGGGTCAGGCAGCCAGAAAACATCTTTCCAAAGCCACTCTGTGCCCCAGTTTGCATCGCGCTGAGATTCTGAGGTCGTTGCTGCCATCTCCAAAAGGTTAGCCCTGCTCTGGAGTTTCACATTTGGCAGGTACCAAGGACAAATTCTTTCAGTGGCTGAGGCTCTGATGGAAATTTATCTGCTCTCCTCCTCCTCCCCCTCGCCCCATCACACTGTTCAAGTGAAGGAAACAGAAGAATGTTAAATCTGCTAAAAAAATTATTGGCAAGTGATGCAGCTGAACTAGTTCTTGCTAGTACAATCCCAGCTATTGTTTGCTGCGGTCAGGATCTGTCAGCCTTCCTGTTAGAGGGGAGTTAGGAAAAGGCACTGGCTATTATGTTTTAGTAGTGTGTTTAACCCTTCATTTATAAGCTCTTAGAAGCCCAGGAGATGTTTTGTTTGCGTGTTTGCTGAGGCATTAGGAACGGCCTGATTAAATCACGTACACCGTGACTGCCTATTTACAAGAGCAGTAGAAGGAATAACAATCTAAAGAAAACATCCTTTTAAACGTACCTGTTTGTAGAAAAGATTAGAGCTGGAAATGATTTTTAAGTACATAATTTTGTAAACATCTTGGTGCAGGAACTGTTTTTCTATTATGTGGTATTATAAATGAGAGCCAACGTAGCAGTTGGGCTGTTGGACACCAGTTTGCCAGTGACAGCTCTTGCTGCTGTGTAGAAACTTTATGGTTGTTCTGCTGCAGAATGATCCCTCGTCCCACCAAGATTGTGCTCTTTCCCTTGAAAATAACTTCTTGTTGATTTGAAGAACAGGGGAAAATACTTGTGTGCTTGTCAATTCTCAGATCGCCAGAGCTCTTAAAGCAATAAACGTCCACAAATTACACAAACAGTTTTAAATTTAGCGAGTCTTGTCATAGTACTAACTCACTTAAATGTCCATGTAGCTGCATGGCCTGCTGTTTTCGTGGATGCTTATCATGTGATGTGCAGTTGTATTGTAAAAATTTTTTAAGTTCGCATTTTGCCTGTAGGACTAACTTTGCCTTTTCTTGTCGACGACAGTGACATGTTGCACATTCATACTGCGCACAGTAAATTCCTGCTTGGCGTTCTTGGCAAACTTGTTTACTCTGTACTTAGCGTTTCAGAAACAAAAAAAAAAATAAAATTGAAGCTGTAGTCTTTTTCAAATAGAAAAGAAATTAAGCTTTTTCTCAAGCTGCCTGTTCTGCTCTTCGCCAATGCATTATGAATTAAAGGAATGAATACTATAATGTCTGTTTCTACAGTGCAGTCCTGGTAATTTTGGTGCATGAGGGACACACAGAAATTGTGGAGCTCTCGTTTTGACAGTCTAAAAATCTAATTTTCTAAATGGTTTTATTTCAGGTAAGTCAAAGCAAATTTTTCACGGTGAGTTTGAAGGGGACTCAGGTAAGCCCAGTTTTGGATTTAAAACCTACCTTTTCTGTGTATGTTTAAGTGAATATGTGCATTTGTATAACATATCCTTTTCAGTTTTTCTGAACTAAAGCTCTCTGCCTGTTGCTTGGGAAATAGGTTACTGGAACACATTTTATAGGGGGTGAGTTTTGCTTTTCTAAGGTGCTTGAGGGTTTTAAGAACGAGAAGGAGGAGTCCTTACAGTTTTGTTTCTGTCAGTGATTAGGGCTATATAGGTTTCATGGTTAATTACATAAATTAACATTCTAAAAATGTCTAGTAATTATTATTTTCAGTTACAACTCATGATGATGCATTTTTTATTGTAACTTAGTCTAAAAAGGTATCAGATGAAATGGCAGTGTTTTTAAAAATAGTTTGGTGTAACCTCCATGTTATAATGAAAAATGATGAAGGCGTGTAAAATATTGTGAAAAAGGGTTGCATAGGAGAGAACATTTTCAAAAGAGATTTAAATCAGGAGGAACAAACATTTCAGATGTGAGCATGTTGAATCCTTTTGGGGCATTCTCTCCGTGTTTATGGCATAAGAGGCCACCGAAGCCCACAGGACTATTTGCTTGTATTTAGACTTTATGTGTACTTCCATACTTCACTACATAAAATACGGTTTAAATGTTGAATTCACCAACTCGCCAGCGGCTAAGCAAATGGAGGTCTGTACAACTCTGCACTGAAGGTACAAATCCATCTCTGCAGCGTTGTGGGCGCATCCCTGTCACACCTGGGAGGGGCAGCAGTGCCTGGCAGCAGCGATGCCCAGGCTCTGGGGGCACTGCAGGAATCTCCCCTTGCACCCAGCGTGTGCAATGTGCACCTGCAGCTGGGAATCGTGGGATCATAACGGCACTGCTGATGATTGTGAGAGTGTTTTAGCATTTCTAGCGCTGAAATAACAACTAACAGCTCCAGCCAGGAACCCAGGAGCAAAATTTGGATGGCACTGCGGAGGCAACCTGTGTGATACTCAAGGTGGCATTTTGGTGTGGTGTTTTCAGTACAACTTGCAGGCAACTTGCAGGTTTTAATTTAGACTTTTTTTTGTTCTTATTTTCAATTAAGTAGACCTGAATTTATCTCTAAATAAAGCCGGTTGGTAGTGTTACAGGACACAACTGTTTGGATCATCAGAAGGCATCCTGCGCATCGAACTTGTGTGATAGGCTTTCTACTGGGTTTTTTTGGTTGCTAGCAGGTCAGTAAGGTAGGCTATAGTTAACTCAAAAGATTCAAATTAAGGGGATTTACAATGCTGTATTTTTTAATATTTATTTGGATTTGATATGTTTTAATGAGCATTAAGGAAAGTGAGTCATGGTCTAGTAAAGTACCAAAAAAAGCAAAAGAGCAAAAAGTGCAGTGAGCTTAAATCACTTCAGCCATGGTAGTTAGTTGCTTTTATAGCCTTGAGCATATGAGTCATCCCTCCAAAGCCCAGCCTCATGATTGATATCAGTCCCATGGGAAGAAGAAACTGGTAGTTCAATCAATTGGTATCACCCTCAGTTAAAAAACAGATCTTTATTTGTTGTTAAGTGGAGAATAGCTTTCTTACCTACCTCAGTTTGGCGAGATTCACTAAAAACAAAGTCTTCTAATTCCTGTGTATTTTTCTCCAACCAGCAGCGGTAAAAACAATTGTATCAGCTTGGCCACAGAACAGAATGTGAGGAAGATCTAAAACCCTTTAATTTTTGGTTTGCAGGCAGCAGCAAAGCAGCACCACAGTGTCCTCTCCATCTGTACACCACAAAGTGAGTGCTCGTGCCAAGTGCTGTGATTTGAAAACGGTGTTCTGCTGAACAGCAGACTTCTGTCACCTTAAAAAACATCTGCCCCAAGCCCATCCACCTGTCCCCCCGCACGTCTCTGGCACAAGGAAGTGACTGCTTCTGAATCTTCTCAGATACGGAGTGAAATAAGGTTTGGGGTACTGTGCACTGCATTTTCATAGCCCTGGGAACCCAAACCTTATCTCAGTTTGAGTATTGTTGTGTTTGTGAGTGACCACAGAGGGACGTGTCGAAATGTCAGAGGCTTCCCATCACACTCACTTGTTGGGCAAACTCGAAATGAACCATGAAAAAGCAGTGTTGATTTGATTTTATTTTATTTTAACTTGCATATATTTTGCACAGTCTTGAAGTCCCCATCCATTTAGGTAGCTTATTTTGACGGCTCATATCAGGAGCCATCCACTGGAGCTAACTTTTGCCCCAGCCTAGACAATTCCGAGTTCCCAAAATACTCATCGTGGTACTTTGGATGTTATTTTACCGAGATGTCTAGAAGTGTTCCACTTGTGCTCTAGAAGATCATGTGCAGGAACTATTGCCTTAGACCTTCTGTTTTCTTGTTCTGAATAGACATTATCCCCATATAGTGACAGTCCCATCTTTCCCAACAATGGCAACGTATGGACAGACTCAGTACAGCACGGGAATCCAGCAGGCTGCTGCATACACTGCCTATCCTCCTCCAGGGCAGCCCTATGGAATACCCTCCTACAGTGAGTACTCCCGTGTCGTGTTACCTTCGAGGCACACGGTCCTCTTGCTGCCAGCAAAATGTCGTGGAAGGTTTAAGCTTTGCGGCGAAATCTCGTCCGTGGCGCAGCAGCGTTCTCTTTTTAGGCTCAGAGGAAAATCCGACTTGTTTAAAAATGTTGGATTTACTTTGGACTACCTAACAGCTCTTCGTGTCGTGGACTGTGTTTTTACAAACCAGGTGAAGTTTGGGGCCAGTCAATGGCAGGGTATGAGAAATTCAGGTTCAGTAGGATGTGCCACTTAGGAGCAGTAGCTGGTGAGTGTTCCCATGACTCACTGCCAAGACAAAGCCTCTTGCAGTAAATATGATATTTATATAAACTACACTTTGCTTTCCTTGATTCTTCCTGAAGTCTCAATGGTACAAGCTACTTTAAGAAAAAATTTCTGTGCATTATTACAGAAGAACCAAGACACAGAGCAGAACAGGGCACGGGAGAAGTGATACAGCGTGCTTTGGTTTTGGAAGATGGTTTGTGTTTAAGTGGACAGTTACGAGCTGTAGGTGAGGTAAATGTTTCTCGCCCCAGTCAGCTTTGTTCCCTGCTTTTCTGCACAGCCTTGCAGCAGCTGTGGGGAGGAGACAGTGCTGGGCAGGAGCAGCTGGGATTGACACAGGGAACTAATTAAACCAGCACTCCTGACAGAGGAATGAGCATCAACAGTGTCCTCAAGCTCTTGAGGGAGCTGAGAAGTTCTTTCCATTCCTAAAGACCAAAGAGATGCTGCTCTTGTTTAGCTACAGCTCTGTAATAGAAAGCTTTGGGCTTCTTATTACTGGCTGGTCCCCCGACTGCTGTGTCTTGCACCATTAAAATGACCTCTTAGTTTTGTTTCTTTTGTGCTCTTAAACACCTTAGTTTATTTGGCAAATACAATATCTCTTCCCAACAAGAAGCTCTTATACAGCCATTGACAAGGCTTTCACTGAAGGGAGGTTCAGTGCAGCAGTCTGGAAGATCAGGGAAGTGGGCTTGGCAGAGCTGGAGCTCCACCAGGATGATGAGAGGAATGTTTAGAGACCCTCTCCTGGAGCTACTTGTGTGTTTGCATCAGCTGGCTGATTTCCAAGGCAAACTCTGAACAGTTGTCCTGTTAGAGCAGGTGAAAGTAGAGCCGTTTGCTACTGCCTAGAGGCTTTAGGGCGTACATGTGTCAGGCCCATATGCTGCTTATAAATCCTGTGGATGACCTCTTAGCATCCTTGAGCAGTGGTTTCCCTCCCCCAGCCCGTACACCCTCTCTGAGATACTCAGCACAGCCTATGAAAAACTCCACCTGGCTGGCAACCAAGAACAATGAAGCAGTATTGTTTTTAGGCACAAAAATAAAACTGGGCCAGTTTCTAGACAAAACAGAACGCTGTGTGGAAATTAATTTGGTGCTAAGTTATTTCGCTGTCTGACAACAATTTTTAGACTTCCAAAAAGGCCCATTGGCTGAAGATTAATTGTAACCGGGGTAGGTTGAATGCTGGCATGCAGAGTGCTGATGGAATTGAAAAGCATGGGATGTGAGGGAAAAGTGGCTTCTCTGAGCACACTTTGCTTCCCCAGCAGCGATGCAGCCGGAATTTTGCACCAGCACGTGTTCCCTCACCGTCCAAATAAACCTCCTGCCTTTCACTGTGCAGCATTATCATCTTCTTGGTCACTTGGGCTCAAATTGCGTCACAGCTCTTCTCACCTAAAGCTAAAATAAGTGGTTTTTAGTAGAGAAAACATGATCTGGGAGAACTCATTGCAAACCTGAGCAAACGCAGACTGGTTGCTTTTAGGAGTCATTAGGCTAGAAAACAGCATGTTTGGGGAAAGGCACCTGAATTCGACTTGTCTTTTGGCAGGTTTGCCTGCAAGTGCTAAAAGATGACAAGCAGCCTGGGAATTGAGGAAATCCAAGCCCCAAACATCAGCAGGGTCTTTGTTTGGTCCCATCACTTGGGGAGTGTCCAGTGGCCGTTTTTTGTTGTGTGCAAATAGACATGCAAAGGAGGGAAGGATCACGCCCAAAGGGGCCGTAATAAGATGCACCTTTGAGCTGTTTATTTTAATAATACAGCTGTACAGCCTCGGCAGCATCTCAGAATAAAATATCAGCCCCTTTCATTACCAGCAAGGGTTTCATCTTGCAATGTTTAATTCAGCTATTGCTGTTCCCCCCCTGTAAATTGTCAGTTTAATTGCCTGGGTTTAGAAATTAAAAGATTTTTGTGGCTTCAGGGCTTACCTATTGTTCCTGAACTGTATGTTATATCTGACTGAATAGATGATAACCCTTCTGTATGACTTGCCAATAAATGTTTTGATACCAAAGCTGAAAATATAATGCAAGCAAAAAATAACTCTGTGGAGAACAGAAGTCTTGAGGTTATTTTGCTGAAGGTCCTGTTGCTTTGTTAATCTTTGCTTGCATCTGATAACTGTTCAGAAAGTTCATGAGTCAGTGAGTTTGTTTAATTCTGAAACAAAACTATTTGTTCAGAAATGGTTTTTGAAAAACAGTATTCTTCACGGTTGTTTACCTACCTTAGGAGAAGTGCATTCAGGTATGGATACAGGATGTAGCTGACTCAAATATTATTTGTGATTTGTTTGTTTGACTGTTACTTAGGAGACCTGTTTGGGTAATGCATGTAATTAAATATACATATATTTAAATATAAATATATAAAAGAAAGCGTGGGGGAAAAAAAGAGTTTATCAGTTAAAATGTAGCTGGAAAATTGTTCATTACTAAACTTGCTTTATTACACCTTTATATGACAAACACTCACGTTCTGCTCTTGGTTCCCACTGTATACCCCAAAGGCATTAAAACAGAGGACAGCCTGAGCCATTCCCCAGGACAGAGTGGGTTTCTCAGCTACGGCTCCAGTTTCAGTGCCCCGGCGGCGGGACAGGCCCCGTACACGTACCAGATGCACGGTGAGTACAGCTCAGGGCCTGGCAGGATGAGCTGTGGCTGCTCAGCATCTCACACCCTCATGCTGGACCGATTCTCCTTCTGAAATTACTGGGGAAGGCTCTTAGGTGTAGGCAGTCGGCACAGGGAAGGAGGTAAGTCTGTGGTAGATCTGTTTTGCTCATCAAGGCATTGATTTCTGGCTGAGGGACTGGATTAACACTAGTTCACCCTAGCGAAATTTCACATAAGATCAATATAAGCTTTGTCTTTCTGCAGAAATTGTGTTTTCTTTCTTTTAATTAGTTCCGTGACTGCATACCTGGGATTGTTGTGTTAGTGTGAATTCCTGCATTCTGAGTGGAAGAAAAACAAAAAGGTGGCTTTACACTTCACGCCAAGAGTCCTGTCAGAACTGTGCTTCTTTCTGCCTTATGCTGACCTGAACAAACTGCTCTCCGGTTAAATTGCTGTATGCTCTCCCCACTAATTCTTTTTTAAAAAGCTGATACCTTGATCCTAAAAAAACCCGTGAGTGACTCCGCTGGAGGAAGGCAAATGCACGAGGATAAACCTCTCCCTTGCCTTTGTCCTCCCCTTTAGAGAATTTCCAAGGGTTGGAAATACCTCGTGGCACATGCTGGAGACATCTGGGTTGAACGTGGCACAAAAAGACATCGAAAAGGTAGCCTATGGGTTTGGGTTTTTTTGTCACAGGGACTCCTAAAGGCTCCACTTGTCCCATGTGTGCTCTCTCGTAGCTTACTGAGCTCTTCGAGAAGGCAGACTCTTGACTTCCTTGGGGCTGAAGTTTCTAAGGTGGGCCCTTTGTTGAATGAGGTTTAGACAAGCAGATTTTGTGCATCAGCAGTTGAAAATATTACGCTTGGAAAAACTACAGTGACGCAGCCACGTGTGGTACCCAGACATGCCGGGAATTATGTGCATGAGCATGACTGTTCCCTAGGGCGATGCTATGGTATTCGGTGGAATCACTTCTTTTCAGATATTTGTTCCAGGAAGGTCATTTCAGCCACTTCACTAAGCCTTTAATGCAAAAGAAAACAGAGGAAAACAGTTTGTGCAAGCGGCAGGTGCTCACTCCAAGGCACAGGGAGCAGGATGAATGTGTCTGCCCGTAAACAAGTATTTCCACCCTTCTTCTCCTTTGCTCCTGAGAGGAACAGTCCGAAGCTCCCTGACCATATGGTTTATTTACCTTGCTGAGTGCTAGTGAAAGGTTTGAGTGAGAAGCCGGGAGCCTTCCTGTGCTGAGTGCTACTGAGGAATGTGGGCTCAGTGCTTTCCCACGCCCAGCACGGGGGGGTGGGGAGCAGATCACTCCCAACTCTCCCTGCCAGCCAGCTCCAGGACCGCTGAGACTTTTGCCGAGTTCACATCCGTCCTTTTGGTCGCCCTGTTGCTGGTGATGGGCTAAACCAGCAGAAAAGGGCAAATTTTTATTGATATACTTAATCTTGGATCACAGAATATTTCTGTGGGAAGGGGCCCACCAGCATTATCAAGTCCAATTCTTAAGCAAATAGCAGGATAGAACCTGCAACCTTGGCGTTATTAGCTTATTTTTATAAAAACGAGTTTCAGGGGGCTTTGAGTGAAGCTCTCAACCCTCACTTCACGGATAAAAAGTCTGTTGCATCGTGAGGAAAGAGAGATCACGAAGAGAGTGATGTGCAGGGGACCAGCAAGGAAGGGTACCTCCAGCAGCGTGCGCTGCTCGGTTTTGTGTTTTAAAGCGTAAGGCAAAAAACCTTTGCTTAAGCAATTCTCTGGAAGCGTTGTGAGGTGGTAATAGCACAAGTACATAAGTGAAATAACTTCGCATTGTTTGCCTCTGTTGAGGAGCAGCTCCCAGAGCAGTGCAGGGACCTCATCTGCAGGAGGGTGCGGGCGGTCAGATGGTGCAGCCCCGGGTGATTCCTCCTCACTGTCCCCTCAGATATGAGTTACATGGTCCAGCAGCAAGTTAGTCCCCACTGTAGGGGTGTTACAGCCATCACCAAGGAATAACTGGCCTCTTGGGTGACAGCCCTTTGTCTCACAGGGCTCTAGGACAAATGCTGTCCTTCGGTAAGTGCCCCCGGAGTTGGTGCTGGTTTGTCTCCTCTGGTGTTTGCTTGGCACCAGCCTTCGCTCCCCGGGGGCTGTGGTCAGTAACCTGGGACTTCTGAAGCCAAATTCTGCTCCCTGTTGAGGGCTGTTGTTTGCATTACAAACACGGGTGATGCAGGAGGAAAGGGGGCGCATTCAGCTTTTCACCTTGAACTCCCAGTTAACAGCTGTGTCCTGGTCCTTGAGTGAGAACAGGATCCACTAAAAAGCAAAACAAGGACAGAACATTCTTTCGATCATTAAGTGGTAAAGAACTATTTTACATGCAGCCAGAAGGGGAAGTGTATTTTCGTGCTTCCCTAGCATGAAAATGAATTAAATGTGGAAGAGTTTGTAAGCCAAATAGCTAATGCAATGTGTCAAACACACATATAAGTGTAAAAGATGAGATTGGCAAGTTCCATAGCTCATAAAAATGACAGGAAACTATATTGCAAAGGTAATGTAGATTGAAATAATGATTTTAATCACCCTGTAACAATGAATATAATAGTATATCATCAGACTTCAAGTAACATTGGGACTGAAAACTTTTATTCACTTATTTGCTCTGAAAGAGTGGGGTTTTTTTCCTCTTTTCTTTTTTAACAAGTGCTTTGTAAAGTGTTGTTTCATGTCAGTATTTATTTTAAAAAAATACTAAATTATTTGTTTCATAATGAAGATGTTTGAAATATGCACGTGGCCAGTCTGGGGATGGCAGAGTCACGAATCTCAAGAGGAGGTAACAGCTTGCATTAGATTCTTGTCCTCAAAGCGATAAATTTGTAATGCTGGTAAAAAATGTCACTTCAAGGTCCGTGCCATTTCTTAATCAGTCCTCATGTAAGTGGATTACAATTGCAGCACCAAATAGCCAAACACCCTGGGCTCGGTATGAGAAGTATATTGTGATTTTTAGCACATGTTTTTCTGAGTTTACATTTTCTGACCTTTTAGCAGTTCAGTGATTTGCTCGGACTTCTGGTAAAATTATTATTCAGTGGTAGAAATTGAATATGGGACACAAAGATTATATTCCAGTTCTGCCCCCAGAAGCTCACTGTCTTAGCTGGCAGTAGAGGAGACTGCTTGTTGCTGAGGGGGGCAGAAATCTTTGGAATATAAGAAACGTAGCCTTTAGTGAGCTGTGTAAAACACAAAGAGAAAGCTGTGCCAGCATATTCCCTAACACAGAAACCCAGCAGTTACGCAGGGAGTGCAATAGCAGCTTACAGAGCGTTTCCTGTGGTTCCATGAGCATGTGTTGCCCCTTTATTGCACATCAGGCCATCTCTTCTCAGCTTGTCTTTAGTTCCTAGACAATGCCTTGCTCTTCAGTTATTATTGCTCAAATGACAGCTGGTATGAAACTATGAAGTTGCACAACAGTTAAAATGGCCAAAGACCACTGTGGATACTGTTATTGGGCAGGAAAACATTGGACTGCTGGTTTTTTGGTGTTTGGGTTTTGGGTTTTTTTGGTTAATATCCAGATCTATCTACCCACAAAATACTTTTTACATTACAAAGGAAAATTCAGTTATGTAACTGGGATGACTTTCCTTTGCCAGGGAATTGCAAAGCAGTATTGAGTTTGGTACAGGCATAAATTTGGGACCAAAGACCTATGCAGTGAAATTCTTTGCTACTGCTGAGCATTTGTTTTCTCTGTAGAGTCCTTCTGATCAGCTGTCAAATAGTGAACAAGTAAGAAAGCAGCATTTCTTTTGTGCAGCACTGATTTAGAATGGACTAATTGTATATGTTGCTTATGTTTATGGAATGAATTGGTTGTAGATTGTTTATCTGGCCTGAGACCAAATAAATTCTGAATAATTAATCAATTAAAATTTTTTTTAATGCTGGAAACATTTTGACCCTTGTTGATAGCTGGATAATCTAGACAATTTTTTTCCCAAGAGATGCCTGAATTTCTTGCAATTGTGTGCCAGTTTGTGTGCTGCAAATTTAATGTGAAGTCATAAATAGCGATTTGGCAAAACTAGTTACCTCTGCCTGCGTGAATTTTTGCACAGGAAGTGGATGTTTCATTTTAAGCTTGTTTTGTTGTTTTTTTTTTAAAAGAACTTGGTGATGAAAATAGTGGTGAAATTTCAGTGTGCGCCTGAGAAAGGTGGAGCCCACTTCAGCATGCAGGTAGTGAATCCACAAGAAGTCCCAGAAAACAAGGGAGGGAGCGAGAGCATGTTGTCAGCAAACTGTCCCTCAGGTGCCTTAGGTTCATGAAATTAAAGCCTCGGTAGAAGACGAGTATTCTCCTTCAGAAGGTTCTGCTTCCCAGCCGGTTTGCGTTAATTGCAGCCCAAAAGCGTGGCAGTAAAGCTGTGCCCCACTCCCTGGGCAGTGCAACAGGGAGGGGCCTCTCTGCAGGAGGGGTCAGACCTCACTTTTTACCGTGTAAATGCAGGGTTCCTCAGCGTAACAGCGCCTTTCAGATGTTTTTAAACACCAGGGGCTGACTCTGCTCCATTGGCTCTGTTTTAGAAGGAGCTGTCTTACAGCAGAGGGGAGTTGGGGGAGAGGCAGAGGTGCTGACGGGGATGCACTGAGAGCTGCAGGGGTCTGTGCCGCTGCTGCCCACGGGGAAAGCTCTGCTCCAGCTCTTCCCATGGAATGGGAATCAGGTATTAACTGGGACAGTCAAATATAGGAATCTTCTCTAAGACAGAGCATTTATTTTGGGTGTATCTTGTGTCTGCCTGAGTTTTGTGTGTCTGACTGTCATCAGGCTTGCGGGAGATGACAGTGGGGAGGTGGGACCAGGCAGGACAGTCATGAATGAGGGAGAAGAATAAGGTAGAAGAATAAGAATAGTAAAGGGATTGGGTAAGGAGAATACAGTTTGGGGTGGGCTATGATGAGGAAGTGGGAGCCAAGAGAGAAGAAAGAAGTGATGTTTCCCTAACCTGCTGCTTGACCATCTTGGGAGCCTTTATGGAGGTCAGTCAGAATACTCAAAACATGGGTTAATGAGCAGAATCAGCATAGAAAACACTCACAGGGATGTTTGCATCTCACAGGTCTCTGTTTGTAGATTTTATTTTCATCACTTCTGTAGGATGTAAAAAAATCCGAAAGCATAGGATGGTAACAGCTTGGGAAATTATGAACTTGGCCTTGATTATTCAGCTTATAGTGCAGTTGGCAAAGAATATGCTAAAATGTTATAGAAGCTTCACTGAATAATTGATTTGGTATACCTAGTGGTGTTTTCTTCAAAATACCTAGAAGGCAACAGAAGAGCTAGTGTAAAATTACACACAAAATCCTGTGTCAGGAAACATCATACCTGCATAGTCAAGCACTTGAAAGTTAGGAAACATCAGATTCATGATGCCGTGCAGTATTGGTACTGCTTCTGTTGTATCTCACTTCCAAGCTCTGTGTGAGGTAACGCTCTGGTGGAAAAAATAGAATGTAATTATATGGTGAGAGACTGGGATGATGTTTGTGGACAAGCACAGCCTGACCCTGCTTCAGTCAGCACAGACTGTGCAGCTCAGGAGTTCCTGAACTGCTGTGCTGGCACAGGATAACACTTGTAAGAGCCTTTTTATGTGTAATTTGGATGCCCTTTCCATTTATATTGGCAGGGTTTAAGCAGTGACACTTCTGCACTGCAATAATGTGACCTCCAGAACTATGAGAATACCTGCACTGTCTGAAGAAGAGTCCATTGACAATTATTGAAGATAAAAAGGGGAGGATATAAACTGGATTTAGAAAGGCTGTAACTGGCAGATTAATTGAAGCTGACAAGGCAATACCAGGGCAAAGATCACTCTGCTATTGTTTTTCTTACGCTTTTCTCTGAGCATCCTCTGTTGGCCACTGTCTGGCTCTTCTCCTGGAGGCCTGGCAGTACTGGAACACGGTGCAGAGGGGCTGGAAAAGCCTCGAGGCAAGTGCCTGGCTCTAGAGTGTTCAGGTGAGACTCACAGGGATCCTAAATAGCAGGTGAGAGAGTGGAGATGTGCTGCCCAGTTCCCTCTTTTCCACTGGTATTTAGAGATTTACTCTGCTCAGAAGGAAGAGAATTCAATACATGTAGCTATGCTGACAGGGCATATTTTAACCCCAATTGCATGATAGCAGATGTGATAAGGCTTGTTTGATTTTAATGCTGAGCTGGGAACTGGAGTCTTGTGGCCACTAATCAGCTTTGGAGGTGGCAAATCCAGCTTTTCTTTATCATGTCTTGTTATCTGTCAGTGAAGGGTTGTGTCCAGGATGAAACTGCATCTGGAGCAATCTTTCCTCTTTGGTGTCCATGGAGTCACCCAAATAAAGTCAGGTTTGCTGGTTGTTTTCTCCAGCAAGGAGGATTGCACAGAAACAGTCTGCATCCCATGGTAAGCCCGAAACATTTCCTTGTGATTTGTTTTTGAAGACAGTCCAGAGTGATTTCCTTCTGTAGCTGCAGCATCGTTTGATAGAAGTGGTTAAAAACACTTTCTCAAAGTACAATAAAATCTAACTGCTTTCCCATGGTTCAAATCCTGGGAGTAACTATAAACCATCCTAGCACTTTCAACACCATTGTTGAGCTGGATTGAGCTATACAGGTGACCAGGCTCCAAAGGATGGTAAAAGCCAGGCCCTTAAAACTGCTCCGGTCATCACTTATAATAAAGCTCTTTGAGGCTCTATGGGCTGAGCACTCCCAGGAGCAGCAGCAGGGGAAGAGCTTTGACTCAGAAAGACTGTACCATGAAATGTGTTTTACATCCCTATTCAGAGTGCCCTCAAACACCTGGCCAGGCCCACAGGCCTGCCTGGGATTGTGGTGGGAGACAAATGGACATACTTTGAGTGGGTTGTGTATCTGAGAGTATTATCTGCAGGAGGTGTTCATATGCCTCTGGGAGCAATGTCCTTTAACAGACACCGCTGATGTCAAGTGCTTTAACATTGTAGAATCATGCTTTTCATCTAGGTTAATGTAGTGTGCTCTTCCCTGCACTGTCTGAGCCCCTCCTGACAGAAATACAAGACGTTTTGGGGAAGGGTTCATTACGTCTAATGGCAAGCAGTTGAGCAATGTGCTGCAAAGTACATATGGGTTGAGTTTTTCTTCTCCTTTAACAGGTCAGATAGTCTTGAAATACCTCCACAGCTGACAGCCATGCAACGTTTTACGAGCCTTCTTGCCCAGTAAATGCAGGCAGATGTTGTAGGATTTGGAACCTTACAAGGCACCGGAGTATAGCCGGTGGGAGGTAACTTTGATGAGTGCTTAACCTCTCACTAAAAAAGTAGCAGCTTGGAGAAGGCAGTTATTTACTGCAGGAAACATTAGCTTGTCAGAGAGCTAAAGCACCGCAAAGAACCTCTCTGAATGGCCGTGCAAGTCTTCAGCCAGATGTTCTTCCCAGCACAGAGGGATGCACGCCCTGCGGGGAGGTGCAGCGAGGCCTTTGCATCACTCTCGGGCAGCATTGCTTCCTGTAGGAGAGCAGCTTGCTGATGTAAGAGTGCACAGGGCATTATATGCAGGCTTGTAAAATACCATGGAAATCAGCTGACCCCTGCAGGCATTTGTTTTATTAGTCCTCAGTGATCACATAATCCTTTGAGAGAACTCTCTGTGGAACCACTGTGCGATCCGTCTACGAGCGAGAGGAAACGCTTGGATCTAAGCTCTGTGATTCTGTTTTTTGGGGGGGCAGGTTAAACCACGACACAAACGTACTCAGAAGTGCCCGTGGTAGTCACCCTCAGTGTCACATCTTTTAAGTGTTCCCGACCTCACAGTTGCTGCTGGCTGCCCTCTGTGTTGAACCTCCTCCTCTGTTGAGTATTTCACTGAGTGCTGGAAGAGCAAACCATCAGTTTTGCTAAAGACAGCAGCTTATTTTGATTTGAGCAGTACAGGAGACTTGGAGAACACGTCCCTGATGGCAGGCCCCCTCTGAGCTGTGACAGGTAAGGACACAAACCTGATTTTCAAAGCCTGCTGTGGCTTTGATCTAAACCATAGCACAGGCCCATCCTATCTCCATGGTCGCCACTCCCTAAGACAGCACCTTTCCTGTATCGTACTGTGTCTTCATAAAGTGAAAGAAAACTTTCCTTTAGCAGTGCCAGAGCTTAGTTCTGAATATAGTGAAAATAATCATGAATATTCCCTTCTTTTCTTTACTTGCTCCTACCTGGCAAGGAGGGGAAGAAACGCAGCTATTGCAGTGACTGAAAGACAAATATAGAAACTGAGAGAGTGAGAAGCTGCCATGAAAGTTTTCACAGGGACACAGGCCAGATCACGCACCATTGAAATCGTCCCTGACCGTGGCGTAGATTTTTAAAATGCTTGGAGTAAAAAGTGAATGAAGGGGAAATAGAAAATGAAATCCATGTGTATGAGAGCAGGAATACAGCATCCATCAGCTCACAAAGAGTTTCCCTGTACATGTTGCCCTTGGACACTCCTGTAGAGAAGGGCCACATCTACTTATCAAGGAAAAATCATGGCACTGAGTGTGCCTGGCACATGCACACCTTTCATGAGGTGCCTTTCCATGCAGGTGTGTTTGGGATACACACACTTCACAGGAACCCCTACAGTGCTGTGCATCTGAAAGGCTGTTCTACTTCTGAGTCCAGATTGTTTTATTATGAGCTAAATGTTCTTTAAGCTACCTGTGAATGAGGGCATTGTGACATTTAGCAACTGGCTTGATTGAACGCAGATGTGAGCCATATTCCATATGGAGAAGATCCAGAGGGAGAGATCCTAGGCTTGTTTCTGATTTGCAAGGAGGAGTTTGAATGCGATTACTTGACGTTGAGTTACCAGGATAGATGGAAACAAATCTCTTGCTCACACATCTGCAGTATTGGGAATGTAAAATCAGGCCGAGTTTGAGATCGTGGGCTGTCTTCAAATGTTGGGGAAACAAAGCTGCTGTGTGTGAAAGCAAAGATCCTGTGGAAATGGGCAGTATCCACTCAGAAATGGGAGGGGGCCAGGCATTTATGTACGTTGCTTACCAAGAGGCTTCCTAGGCATGCCCCACTCCACACAGCACGGCTTTCTAATGTCATTCCAGTCTGTCTCTGAATATTACAAGAAGTGCTATTACCTGGGAAAGCGTTTGGGGAAATAAAAAAATAAAGTGGTTGGATGAGGAATAGGGTTGAATTGATGGCATGCAGTGTCTGTTGATAATTTTCCAGTTTCTTGAGTGTAAAATTTACTGATGCAAAAGTGCAGTTGCTCGTGGCAGAGTTCATTTTGTTATGGAAGTGTTTATTTCTTATCAACAACTTAGAGAAGAAAAGCAAACATTTGGGGTCAGTTCTGATACGTGTTCTGAACTGCTGAATTCTGGAAAACTGTTCACAGAAAATGTGACTAGCAGGTTTCATTCTCTGCTCCTGGAGTGAGAGGGTTTATCTTTGTCCTCATTGCCGGTGGCACTTGTTTGTTTTCCTGGTGTTTGAGCTGAGGGTGCATCATTGAAAACAGTTTCCCCGGTCTGCCCTGTGAAATGGGACAGGGACTGGAGCTTCAGCAATCCCCAAGATAAAGGTTGATATTGAAATGAAATATTGCTGAACCTGAATCTTTTATGAACTTTTTTTTCCATGCAGATAATGGATTTTTCTTTTTTTTTCCTCCCAGCTTTGCATCCTTGTTCAGCAGGGAAGAAATTCCCAGTGTTTACTAACTTTGGTTGTTTGGTTGTCTGGAGTGTCCTTATCTGTAATTATTCTGCTGTAACAACACTGAGCTGCCAAGATACCGTGAGTTTATTAGCTCTCATGGTGTACCCCGGGGAGAGGTTTCCATTCTCTGAATGTGGTGCTGTAGGGCAAGAAAAAGAGTTGTGTTTGATCCTAGTTTAGGCAAACTGTGCTCGAGTGATACTCCTTCTTTGTCAGGATACAATGACAAAGGAACAGAGAAGAGAAAAACCTGAGTTGCCAGGCTTGTTGAACTTCAGTTTATAGGAAATACCAGTCTTAAGCACTCTGGCAGTCTTTAAGTATGCAGGTAAAAAAAAAAATTCAGGAAGTTTAAGTTTCTATCTCAGTACCACAGTCCTTCCTTTGGAAAATCCCCTGGGAAGGGGGAGTGTGGGGGGACACCTGAACTTGGGTAGCTCAGCTAAAATGACAAAAATATATTATACTGTTATTGGGCAGGAAATCCACCACAGTGCAAAATCCACCACAGTGGGTCTAGTCACTGTGGGAAGCTGTGGATCAAGAGCCATTCCCCATCCTCTCACTCCTACATTTCCACCCTCTTCTCCCTGCTCACTCACCTGCCCTGTGTGTGCATGGACACACTCGCTCTGCACAGCTGGTACGAAGTTCAGGTTAAGTTAATTCCAACTCTGCAGACCTCTCCTTTTTCTAATTCTCTCTGATTGTTTGGAAAGCAGGAAGCTGCAGTATCACGTGCAGGTAGCACAGCAATAAACATGTTCTCATCACAATTTTCACATAAAGCGTGGGTCCCTCGAGGTAACTCATCCCCCTCTTGACAGCTTTAATAAAGGATGATGGATTGTTTTTAAATGACAGTTGAGGAAAATCAAAAATTCCCCCCTGTATTGTTTCGAGCTCTGGTGTACAAGAGCTGTTTTGTCTTCTGTGGAAGTTGTTTTTGCCTGTAAGCACTGGGGCTCTATTACTCTCCTTCACAGTGGTGAGAAATGCTTAGTTACCACAGGAATACATTCATCCTGCTGCATAGCCGTGACTTTCTGAAAAACTGCAGAAGCCAAGCGTGGGTGGGAAGTGGGGAAGTGCCAAGAGCTGAATGTGTTGCTGTCTTCAGGATGCTGCTCTGGGCAGTCTCCCGGTGTGGGTTGTGGAAAGGAGGAGGGACTGGACACTGATCCACCCAGAGCTGCCTCCGAGGCAAGAATGGCAGGAGGAGGCATCACCTGAGCCCCCCTGTGCTGGCTCAGCTCCCCAGCCAGGATATGCAGCGGGCTTGGGCAGACCCAGGCCTCCAGGTACGTGGCAGTCACCTGCACTCCGCTTTCCTCCACTCCACTCTTCTCTTTTTAAAGACCACATGTGTCAACAAATTAGTTCTGGAGGGCAGAGCCCTCTCTCTCGTTTCTTTTTGGCTTGAGATTTATTTCTCAGTGCATGTGCTTTGTAGCTGCACTTGGCAGAGTGGAGTTTGTTCAGCTGTCCGTTCCCCAGCTAATCTGGTGTCCTAAAATAAAAACAAGCAAGTGGATCTTTGCGGAATGGTTGCCGCATGAAGACGTGCAGAGTGTTATATGGTTCCAACAGCACTGCTCAGAGTCATTTACATGGTGAGAAGCCACATGAGAAAATTAAAAAAGGCTGAGGGCCTGGGCAGGGCTCGGTCTGATGGTACATTGAGGTGGTGGAATGAATCCCAGACAAGAGCCCTCAGCAGCCATGCAGCACCGAAGTCTTTCACATGCCATGTGAAATGAATAATTTTGAAATCCCAACCAGCACAGAGTGGAGTTAAATCAAGGCTAGAACTTGCCGTGGCTGCAGGATCCAGGGGATTGGGAATCTTGCATTTCTCCTACCGCTCCCTGGGTGGGAGGCAAAGGCAGACCTTTCCTGTAGATCTCACCTGAACCTTTACTTTTCCCCACGTAAAATCTTTGTGGTAATGCATCCTCTAGCTAAGGAGGCCTGGGTGGACATGAGCTGCTTTGTTTGAGACAAAACAGTGTCCATCCTTTCCCTTCCCAATACCTCAGGATGAAGCAATGTTTTTGCTCCCTGCTGTCCCAGAAATCTCAGCAGTATTGTTCTTACATTTGGAATATCAGCACCAGGGAACAAATTTTTCTTCTAAACATTCCTGGGTACCTGGTCCATAAGGGCAGATGCCAGGACATACCTGTGCATGAAAGAACATGTGTGGGAGGTTCTGTACATAATTTGAGGGGTTTTCCTACAGGAGATGATGATAAAAATTACTGTTCTGTTACTTACTGGAAAAAGAAGTAACTGAATTTTAAATCTGGGCTGAATCCTTGTGTCCTGGCTTTGTTTCCCAGCCCAATAAGCAATGTTTTAGTGTACGTAATGAATGTCTTTCAATCAGCAAGCCCCAGAAGAGCCCAAAGTCTTTACAGGCTAAGATTTGTGCCATGCTCCTTTCTGGTGATCTGGTACTTAGCTTCCTGTTGGAAATTATTCGTATTGATGCATCCTGTTGCTTTGATTGCTGGCGTGTTTTATGACTGTGATATTCTTTCCCTAAGGCACAGCAGGGATTTACCAGGGAGCCAATGGGCTGACAAATTCTGCCGGATTCAGTGCTGTGCATCAGGTATGGTTCAACACCTATCACTGGCAACCTCGACTCTTACTTTAAACACCTGGAAGATTGGCAGATCAGAGAGATTATTCCAGTGTCCAGATCCATTTAAGGGAGGTATTGCTCTGTATTTTGCTGAAAATCATTCTGCTCTGCTCCTGTGGCCTGTCTGTTTGCTGGGCTTCTAGATATCTTGATTAATTTGAAGATGTGTGTCTCAGAACACCCGGAGTGCAGCCCATGCACGAGGAGGATGCCCCGGTGGCCTCTGCTGTGCTGCTGTAGCAGTGCCAAGAGTTTCATCATCATTCTGCCATCTTACAACTCCCAGATATGTTGTCCATCCTCTCCAGGGAGAACAGTTTCTGCAGTCCTGTCGTCTGCTGTCTTGGCACTGTGCAGTAAATACAGCAGTTTGAAAGAGGCTTTGGCAGGTCCTGATGAATATTGAGCCGTCTGAGCTGTGTGTGCCCTCCCTTCTTTGAGAACACACCTGTCTGCGGGCGTCGTGCCTCGGATACCTTGATAAATGTGTGTGTATAAATAAACAGCGTGCACATATACACCAGACAGATGTTTTCCAGTAGCAAATGGCTCTTCTTGTTTGGCCCAAACAAGTGAGTACACGGTCCCAGAAAATGTGTTTTGGTTGGCCAGTAATTTCAGTTCCTTGTTTGTAAGGTGATTGTTGACTTGTATTTTCAATGGCAACAGTGGGCAACTTCTTTATTGCTTCAGTTTGGCTAAAAACATCAGCATTTGCTGATAAAAGTGCATTTGATTGAAGCATAGAGGTTACCCTAAAAGGGAAAAAACAATTGGGCTGTTTTCATTATTTTGTGATATTCTGCAAGAGAAAACAATGAAATTATCTCATTTCTTTTGCAGTTTAATTGCTCTTATGACAACTGAAGTCTTTGTTCTTGAGAGCTCCCTGGTGACTGAAAGTTAATGAAATAGCTGTGTCACAGATAAAGATGTAAGCTGTTATAGGAGGAGATTGCTTTTAGCCTTTCTACAGACCATTTATTATTTAATTTTATTTAATACCAGACACTAATTATAATTTTTGAGGCAATAAAAACCTTTTGCTGAAAGACAGTGCTCAGAGAATGAACACAGTTCTCTATCTGGAAAAGCAAATCAGTGGACAAGAGCAGGAGTTGCAATTAAAATGTAAAGAAAGAAATGAACTCTTTTATGCTTAAACTGTCCAGAGGTAAGTTTTATAATCTATTCCAGTGTCCTGCTTCTCTCAGAAAAAAAAAACAAACCAAAAAGGCTGCAAAGATAATGGGTGTGGAGTTCTTTTGGAAGCCTTAAAATCAAGACAAAGGGTTTTGTGATACCTCAGCTTCCCGAGGTCACTCACACCTTGTATTTTTTGTTCATTTTTCTGTAGGTAGGGAAGATTACTCAGGCATTTAGTTATTGCTGAGGCATTTGGACAGGCTTGTGAACCTTGCTGCAAAACAATTGCTACTTTCTCTTCATTTCTTTAGTTTAAGAGCTGATCAGAAAATGTTGCTGCTCATGGGAAAATGCAGCCTGTTTTTCTCCTTCCCTCACCCAGTTATTTGTTCTGTTATTGCAGTTTCTTAGGTATTTTGTTGTTTCCAGAGATTATGTATTATACAGAGATTATGTATTCCAGCATGGAATTCAAAAAGCCACCCTACTTCACTCTTACAATAAAATTGCCAAACCCTGTAATACAAAATGTGTCAGCACTGACAACCAAAACCCTATGAAAAAAGCAGAACCTGCCAGATTTCTGACCTCTTGTCGATTGGTCGATGACAATAAAATAGGAGTACATTCGGGAGAAGCAGAAATGTAATTTTTTTAAGCGAATGAAATACAGTCCTTTAGTGAAATGCTCCTGAACTGCGACTCGCCGCGTCCGTACCTAACACTGCTTTTGTGGCGCCTCACTCGCTTGGAAGCTAAAAACTCAAGACGTGCCAGTTAGATGTCTCTTTTTTCCTCAAAGGAATATTCGTCCTACCCAAGCTTCCCTCAGAGCCAGTACTCCCAGTATTACAGCTCGTCCTACAACTCTCCGTACGTGTCTGCGAACAGCATCAGCCCCTCGGCCATCGCCACCTCCACCTACTCCCTGCAGGAGTCTTCTCACAACATCACCAGCCAGAGCACGGAGTCACTCTCTGGTAAGAGCATCTCTTGTGTCTCCAGCCTGGCAGCCTCGGCCACCTGGAGATATAAACACCAGAACCTCGTTGGTGGAGTTATTTATAGTAGATATATGTGGATAACTCAGATTTCCTAGCCCTCAGCAGTTCTGCTTACACAGGGGTTTGGGAAGAGATTCAGACTAAGCTCCCTAAAACCATCCTGTGTTGTTTTCAGGAGTATGCAGGGTTTGATCTCCTCTAAAGGTAGTACAGAAAGATAAAATTACATACAGACCCCAGATCCTTACTGAGGGCTAACGTGGATAGCAGGGAATTCAAACCAAACAGCCCCGTTTCCTGAATGTCTGATGGCTTTCTAGCCCACATCTCTGTCAAGGTTTATATTCACCTCTTGCAGAACAACAAATAATTTGTGCATTCCTAAATAAGTACATTAAGAGAGAATCCCTCTTTAAAAAAATGTACACAAACCGTTTGTCTAAGTTGAAAGTTCAGGGTGGATTCCCAGCAAAAAACAAAGCTTCAAGATTTGTAACCTCTCTTTGAATGCTTGATTTTTGAAGTTTTAAATGGTTTATGGAATTGCTGATGGATTACGATCCTCCAGTGTACTGCTCAAGTGCAACCTTCAGATATCTCTCCCCTACCAGTTTTCATTGCTGTGCAATAACATTTATATCAAACACCACACAACTTGTGGGTGATCAGCCAACACACCCATGGCAGGTCTGCTGACGTATGAAACAGATCTGAACATCTGTGGTTGCTCTAAAAGGAAAATAAACTATTACTGTTTTTTAAAAAGAAGTGATCACTGACTGCTCTAAAAGCAGTTGGAGGATTTTCCGTCCCTTAGATCTTATCTCAACCCTTTTGAGAAAGGGTGATTTCAAAAAGGCTTGTTAGGCACAATCCCAGCTTCTCTGAAGAAGAGGATGGTTATTATAGGAAGCTGCAGAGGCCACAGCTTGGCAAGGTGAAAAGAAAAATATGTTTGAAGAGGATTTGTAATGTAAGGTAAGTGAAATGCAGACAGGTTTGTGGAACTCAAGCCAATGAAAACAGAGACTTTATGCATGGAAAGTTCACCTTTAACTGTCTCTTCTGAGTTATTCTATAATACAGTCCTCTGTGAAATGGAGTAGGGCTCAACAGACTAGTTTTATATTTTTAAATAGAACTTGATGTGAAAGTATATTTTTAATCGTGAACATTCATCAAAATTTAAAAAAAAAATCATTTTCAGAATTTGAATTGGTCTTGGATTCTTTTTCCCATTGGCTTTCTAATTTCTCTCTTTGAAAAGAAGTGGGAAGGGGAAAATTGCAGAAGCTTTTCTTATCAACGAAAATGTGATAAGGTTTTTGAAGTGACACATCCTTTTTAAAGTGTTATGTATGTGGTCTTGGTGATTCTTGAAATTGCTTTAAAAAAACCTTAAGAATTAAAACTTACTTCTCCAACAGTGTTAGCTACTGACATGGAAAGAGTAAGATTTTCTGCTGATAAAGATTTCATGCTTTAATTATAATGACACGGCGCAAAACTTGAGTTTACAATGGAATTTCTTTTTCCCAATAGGGGAGTATTCAACAACGCCGGCAAAAGATGTAGAAACAGAGAGGCATCACAGAGGGTCAGATGGCAAAGTACGAGCCCGGTCAAAAAGAAGCAACGATCCTTCCCCTACTGCTGACAGTGAGATTGAGGTAATAACTTGAATTTATATTCCCTCAGTAAATCCAGCAAAGATAAACAGTTGCATCTCATAGCAAATCCCAGAGGCAGAATAAAATCATATAACTGAAACCTGCAGACATAGGTAGTCAAAACAGTCGCTCGGTTTCTGTGTTATCAGCATCTCAAACTGTTCTTCATACGTACACTTCTTTTCCTTCGGGCTTCTTCTAAGCCTGCTGTTTTGTTCCCCTGACTTGATGTGCAGCGAGGGGTTTCCATGGCTGTTGGGAGAGCAGGCTCTCAGGATGAGCAGCACACACATCGTCCCAAAATGTTTCCCTTTGCCTGCTTTCACAAAGCATCTACAGTCAGTGCTCCAAGTGGGCTCGGGATCTTAAAAGCCTCCACAGTCCAACAGGACATATTTCCTGACTGAACCTATTCCTGCAATTGCTTAATATGTAACTATATTTCTTTTTTCCACCCCATCTGTCATCGCAGCGTGTGTTTGTGTGGGATTTGGATGAGACGATAATTATTTTTCACTCCTTACTCACGGGAACCTTTGCATCCAGATATGGGAAGGTAAAATTTAATTTTTTTAGCATTACCGCTTGTCCGGCCAAATTGCGTCGGGAACTGTGGGGGCAGCTAATGAGGCAGCTTTTCAGACAGGTGCTTTCGTTCAGACGTGTTTGTGTAAATGTGCCCTGTGGTATTTCCTTCGAACATGTGAGAATTTAATTTACCTCCCTTTCATGTTGCAAGTAGCCCCTTGTTTTTTCAAAAAGCTCGTGTTGCTCAGCTGCTGCTGGATGGGATGGTCTTTTCGGTGTCTGTCTTCTGCAAGAAAGAGCATCCAGCAGCCAGACAGCATGAACTTTAGCCTGGATGAGGTAACACATTTTTTGTCAGACCAGTGTTTTCTTACGAATCTCAGACAGCTTTTTAAGACTGATCTGGTGTTTTATCAGTCTAGGTTGCCATGAAGAGCACTGGCTCTGCTTCCCACATAGCTGCTGAAGCTCACATTGTTAAGGGGATTTAGGAACCATATCTAACTGTGCTTACTTTAGATACCCCCCTTGAAATGCAGGCAATTCCATTTTTTTTTTTTTTTTGGTAACTCACTCTGTGGCTGAACAGGCTGAACTTGGCTGCTAAAGAGAAACCCCTGGCTTTTGGATTTAGTACCAGGTGTTTCAGTTTCTTCCTAAGGCAGCTCTTTATGATAAACAGTTAAGTCACTTTGAATTACAGAATGTCAAACACTTTGAAATGGGTGGGAAAAAAGACAATATCATTACCTAATTAAAAGTGGATGACCTAGTTGGCAGCTGTTTCTACACATGGCTTTGAACAGTCAGCTTCATCAGGAGACTGGAAAATAACCCTGCTTCTCTCAAGAAAGCAGAAATATGATTTGACATCATTTCATGGCTTTACCAGCTGTACTTTTTTACGATGGTTATAACAAGCTGAATGTGTAATTAGCGAGATAGATTTATTGTTCGCTGTTAGATGTGCACAGTTGTGAAGGGTATAAAATGGTGTTTGTGGTGTGGAAGTCTACTGCAGCACTTGGAATGCTGCTGACACTTCCAACAGCACCCTCTGAAAACTGAGCACGTGTTCCCAGGCAGGGATTTATTCCCACCCGTGTTGGACAGGGAAATGGAAGCGGTTGCTCTTCCCAGGGAGTGTGGTGAAGGAGGTGTACCTGTGTGAGCTCAAACCTGCTGCCTGCAGGAGCCGGAAAGAATTAGGCAGGATCAGGAAACAAACTTAGGCTGCGCAGCTCTGCTCTGCAGGCAGGCTTAGCCTTGGGGAGGGCTGCAGCATCCATATGGAGAATTCCCTTTGTCCCTGCACAGAACCTCTGAGTGCCTTCCCCTGCTGCCTTCTGCGTGGGTTTATGGGGAGTGGAGTTGGATCTGCGGCGTGGGGGCAGCTGGTGATGGAGTGAGGGCGGAGCTGGACCCCTGAGGGTGAGGAGCCCACCACTGCAGCTGCTGGGAGCTCTTGCTGCTGGGCTGCCACAAAGGCAGAAAATGCCATCTCTGGAGCAGCTGGGGAGGGGGGGAAGCGGGCTCAGGGAGTGGAGCCAGAAGGAGTTTCTCAAAACCACCCACCAGTGGCTGAGCCGTGCCCATCAGCCGTGAGAGCAGAGTTAGGCCGAGACAGGGCATCGTGAGCAGCAGCCTGTAAAAGGGACTATGGAGGGTGGAAACCAGGAAATTGGAAACTCTGGGCATTGTCTGCTTTGGAAAACCTTTAAATCTATAAAATGACAAGACTTCTGTTGGCCGTTTCTTTTATGCCAATTTAAAGAATGATACAAACAGGAGTATTTTGTTTTGGGTGAATTAATCACCTTTTACTGTTAAGTTACAACAGGCACCTTGAGAAACTTCTTTAGAAGGGATTTTTTTTTTTTTTTGCAGTTCTTCATTTGTTTTGTCACTGTTAAACTCCTCAGGGCTTTCCTATGAGGGAAATGGTTGTGTTATAAAAGTATTGTAGTCTAGTGGCTTGATCCAAAGACAGCCAGAAGCTTTGGTGGGCTTTGGAACAGACCTTAAACCTAGAGGGAAACACAGCACATTCAGACAGGCTTTCCTGGGAACTGTGAAATAGTAACACAGTTCAGAACTGTCAGGTACAAGCAAAATAGTGAGTCAGAGGTTAATAGTTTCATAATCTCTTCCTTCTTCCTCCAGAAAACATGTCAGTTTATAGGATCTTGACCGTTCCCCCGACCAACATTTATGTCCCAGTGTCATCCTGTAGAGCTGTGCTGTAGAGCTGCTGTGCAGGGGCTCAAAGAATTAGTCTATGAAGTTGTTCAAGCTGGAGAATAACACCTCTTTCTGGGGGTGATTTTTCTGGGAAGGTGGGAGGAGGAACATCAGCCACAGCTTCAGAGTTTTGGGTCTAAACTCCTTTGTTCTTCAGCGGCAGAATCTCAACTGGTTCTGTGTGTTGCCCCTTCCTTGGTGATGGCAGCCAATAGGGAGCTGTCCAAAAAATAAGAAAAAAAAAAGAAAGGAAAAACCATGATTTCCTAGCATTTAAGCAGATGCCATAGCTGCTCTTTGATGGCTGGCTGTGAACTGGCCTGTTTCGTTATGATTTTGTGGCCCTAGGAAACCTTGTTCCTCAGCAGTTTCACTGGCAGTTATATGTTCTTTAAAAAAGTTTTCCTTTAAATGAATTCTAATTTCCAATTTAAAAAAAAAAAAAAGTCATTGAAAAGTTCCTCCTTGGCTCTACTGGAGATCCTTGTAAAAACCCTAGGTTTGATTTTTTTTTTTTTTAAATTTCTTCTTTTTTCTCCTGCTTTTCATTGAATCCTTCAAGTAGCTTGTCCTTTTCCCTGCTTTGTTCTCTCACAGGACCCTAAAGCCAGGACCTGACTGAAACACCGTGGGGATTTAATCAGATCTGAGGGTGATTCATGCTTCTAATGGCCGAGTCTATCCTTTACTACTTTACAAACTGAGAAGGAATAAAACCCCATTTTATTGCTCGGCTGTTAAAAACTATTTGTAGAAGTTGCTAAGGTTCAAATCAAAAGGGGCCTCCCTGGAGAACTATTAGTTAATTCTAAGTGCCATGGAGTCGCTTTTTTCCTTCTTCTCTCGCTTGAGATGTGGCCTTATATCATGACTGCTGTTCAAACATCTGAGAGTTTTCCATTCCTTTGACAAACATGAGCCAAAGTGCTTAAGGACATCTGTTTATTTTATTTCTTTAATGAGAAAACCTTCCAATTTCTTACTGGCTCAGCTGTGTTTATTTACATTTTGTTAGTCATATGTGTGGGGCACCTTGGGACGTTAAAAACCTGCAGAGGCCTATGCTGAGGGCCGCTCGCAGGCATCCTGGTCAGAAAGGCAGAATAAGCCCTTCCGAAGGAAAACACAGTCCTTGGAAGTCCATAAAATAGATTTTCAAAACAAATAGAGCCTAATTCACTCAGTAGATCATGGATTAAGTCAAGATGAATACAATTTGGAAAGGATTTTCTGAGGAAGTTGGAGATTTTTTTACCCACTGGGGGCTAAACCTCGTGTTTAATGCCTTTTTAAGTTAAATTAAAAAAGCGTTCAATCACTGCAGGTAATAAAGAAGCCTGTTACTTTAGACATGCTGCTATATCAATTATTTAGCTCATTACTGGGGAGGAGGGGGTAAATAATTCCAGCCATTTGATTGTTTCAGGGGCGTATTTCGGGAGCAGGGGTCCGTGTTTGTCCTCTGCAGTGGCGGATGAGAAGCAGCAGCGGGAAGAGGCAGAGCAGATCCCTGGCAGGTCGGGGGTGGGCACGGGGGATGTGTGGATGGAGCCTCTTGTTCTGCAGCTCAGGAGAGAGCCAGGTTTCTGAGCAAAGTGCACGTGTGGCGTTTGGGACTATTTAAAGGATTCTCTCTGACATGAAATACGTGTCGGGAACAATGCTGGATTATTCAACGAGCAGGAGGAAAGGGGAACCCGCGTTGCAGTTGGGGGAAAAAAAAAAAGGGTTTAAAAAAAAAAAAAAGCCAAAGGGAGCTGAGTTGTTTTAGGAAGCTGCATGAGCCAAATGTGCCGTTGTGCTCAGGGGTCCACTCCATGATGTGTTTCCACCAAGCTTTCCAGGACTTTTGTGTTCTTCACAGGGCTATCAGGGTCCTTCATATCGAAATACAGTGATTTTCCTGTGGGGAGGGGAAGGAAATGAAGATCAGTTTGGTTCTGAAATGTGTGCCGTGTATAGTACAAAGAAATTATTTTTGGTCATGAACCTTTTGTATTGCTAAATAAAAGTAATTGCCATTTATCCTCGAGCATCATGGCCCAGCTTTTAACCTGTATTTAAGTGCAGTGCTACCACAGGACTGGAATCCATTTTGGATTTTATGAGTTCAGACACAGGATAAATTATTGTAGTCGTTGCTGCCTGTCCCTAAGTGTAGTTCCTTTAGAGAGGGAGAACCTTTTCAACCTCCATGTGCTCCTGAATGGGAGGATTTAGTGACCTATGTGCCCATTTGCTTGTTGGAATAATTTCCAAGGTGAAGTCCCCAGCCATAAGTGAACAGGTACATGACAGTAAAGAGAGTCCTTCAATAAATACTGGAAGCACTCCTTAAATCATAGTAAGAGTGAATATGAAAAGGTGTCTGAAGAAGAGGGGTTAAATTATATGCGCTCTCCATGTAGCTTGGACTTTTCACATACCTGTGGATACTATTAATTTAAATTCAGTGAATTGTCTGATAAACCTGGATATATCAGTATTTGGGGGAACAGCATCTTCATTTTGGGGGGAAAAGAGTTTGGACCCTGAAAAGGTGGGTGATTCTGTTTGAAAAGGGATGATCCTTTTTTTAAAAAGCCCGAAGTGTGTAGTCCCTTAGGTAGATCACTTCTGAAAGTGGGTTTTATCTCCTGAGCTATTTTCACTACATAAAACAACTTTTCCCACCAATACTCACTCCCTTACTGGACAAGCTCTGAAAGGCTCAGTCTGGCTCGAGCCTTTGTTATTAAAAAGATAAAAATTGCAAGCTAAGCTACTTAAGTGTAGTTAAGTGAAAGAGCTAAATGTGTTTTCTTCCTCAAAAAGACACGGACTTACTTGAACTAGAACTGATACACACGGTTAACATCCCGTTATTATGGGAAAGTCTTGTTCATGCCTCAGATTTTGATCAAGGTATAAAATGTCACAGCAAAAGAATGATTATTCTCACAGACACTTTTTTGTCCAAACATGTGGCCCTGGTATTTGTATCTTTGCTTTTGTGATGATTATTATCATTTTTATACTACAACCAAGCCGGTCCACTTTCCAGGAGTTTCCAAGTAATTAAACCCAATTAAAACTATTAAATTCTTTCTTTTGGTGACAACTTCATTACTAACAGCTAACCACAAGGAGGAGATTTAACTTGGAAAGCCCTTGATTGTGTACTAATCCGTCTCTCACCTCTGGCTGACACCTGTGGCAGGTAAACCCTATAGAATAGGAGTCTGATGAATACTCTTAATTAATACTTTCTTCCTTGTAGAAAAGTAATTATTTGCTCACGGCATAAATAGGTATTTGGCAGGGTTTTAAAAAGACTGATTAGTTTAAAATACCAGGGCTTTATTTTGGTGGGGTTTTTTTAAGGGAAGTGATGGTGCCTGAATCCGAGATCCACGCTCAGAATGGCTTTGTCCTGACAATTTGGATGTCGAGTTAATTGTCACGTTGGCTAAATGGAGGCAGAGCCAGACAACAAACTGAGTTGTTATCCATCTCAGAGGAGCCAGTTTTGCCCCTTTGCTAATGGCCTGCAAGTCTGAACAGGGTACCTGCAAGGCAGAGGCTTGGAATGGGCTTTGGATCCAGGATTGGAGGCAAGAGTGACTTGCACTTGGGAGATTGCCAGAGATAAGAATGCTTCTCCCTTCCCTCCAAAATTCCGGTGCACAGGAGGGGAGAGCTGGCCGTGGACAGGCAGCCAGCTGGATTAGTGGGAGCTGCAGGTGTTAACAAATACATGTCTTTTTACTGCGTGTTCTGGGGCAAGCATGAGCAGTTGGTGAAATCCCTGTGTTTCGGGAGATCAGCGGGAAGAATGTTGTAATACGGAGCCTTTTGGGAGGATGCTGGTGCTGCAGTCTGAGATGTGACTGCAGCAGTGTCTGTATTCTCTGCAGGCTTCTGTGCAGGGTAGCTCCCGAAAAAGGATCTAGAGACCAACACAGTCCATTTTGGAACGTGCTGGCAGCTATTTGCACCCTAATTTGGGTGTGCGTGCACATCCTGCGCTCCCTTTGCTCTGCTAAAATACAGACCAGTCAGAGTTTCTCGGGGTGAAACTTTCCCCACTGCTGTCACGGGGAAATATTTGTTCTTTGCTCACCTCCAGTTCTCGTGGAAACCATCTTTAAGCACAGACAAACTGCAGGCTGTTCAGCAAGCTCCTTTTAGACATCCTCTGTCATATTGTTACTTGAAATGAGGAGTCAAAATGAAAACGGAAGCAGAAATTAGTTTTAGGCAAGGTGTTATTAGCTCAGAGGACATCCTTGAATTCAAATTGCTGTTCAGGCTGTGCGTTGGAGGGTCAGGAATGCCTGGTCACGTCTGAGCACCAGAGGTTCACACTAAAAGGGTTTAATTTTGACCCTCAGAGAAGCTCCAACATCGGTGCGTGGCAGAGGTGAGGTGAGGCGAGTGGTGGGGATACACTGTGCTGCTGCAGATTTTATTTACAGAAGGAGTTTATGGCCTGTTTTCCATCCCTGCCTCTCATTGTCCTTGTTTGTGAGAGCATGACTCGTGGGTTAGCAGAGGGAGAACCTCGCTCTTCTAGAGTTACTAAACAAGCACCGGGGGGTGAGTTTTTAGATTAATCTGTTTTCACTGTAAAAAGTGGTTCCTGGAGGAGATTCGGTTTCAAGCTGTCTGTGCTCCTTGGGCTTCACATGCATCAGGAAGCACTGGCGGGATCTGTGAGCCAGGAAGCTTGTTCCCAGAGCTCCAGGGCATACTTTTCCTACGGAAGGACGTGTTAGCAGGGATCGTTGGTACGAGTGTGGCAACTTTACGTTGCTCTGCTGAACTCACACTGTTCCAGCACGGGCAGTGGCATCCCCAGCAGCACACAGGTGTCCTTCAGTGGCACAGGATTTCTGTGCCTGGCAAGAGCTCTCTGTCAGCATCTTCAGGCAAATTTCATAATTCTCGTTCAGGTTATTTTACACCCTGTGCAGTGAATTTGGACGACACATTGATTGATACACCTGTCTCACTTGGGGGCTCTCCTTTCAGTCTGATTTTCCTGTTTATTTGTAGTTGAATTGACGGCTGCAGCAACCCCCTCGTTACTCAGTGTAGGTACAGCCTGTGGCACAGTGGGGTTCGAGTCTGGGACTGGTGCTTCGAGGTGCTACAGTAGTGCAAATAAATGATGGCTGGAGGGACCCTGGCCTGCTGCCTCTGGACACCTCTGTCATACTGGGGGTGCTGATTGGCCTTTTAACTTTATCAGCCTCTTTAAGCCTTGGAAGCCTGCCTTGCTGGGGAGGAAATGTCCTTACTGTGAAAGCAGTGATGCCAAATCATCTCCCCAGACGACTTCCCCTCTGGGTGGTAAAGTGCATTTTTCTGTTTTGTTTTCATTCCATCGTATTCTGTATCTCAAGAGAAAGGTTTTTTGGTTGTTTTTTCCCCCC
>VZRE01013808.1:325230-336749 GCA_013396775.1 Cephalopterus ornatus | reverse complement strand
CCCCCCCCCCCCCTCATCTACAGTTTGATTTCCATATTGTAACTTCATACGCTGTGGGAATGTTTCCCACTCCCCATTAGTGATTAATGCCAATAAAGCTAGAGACAAAGCTTAGGGGATAAATGACAGGTACCAACCAATGAGATTTCCTGAAAGAGTTTTAAGGGCTAATGATCCTTGAAATGTGTAAAAATAAATTGCTTCATTAAAAACTATTTTACGAAATAATTTCTTCCTAGCAGCGTATTTTCTTCAGAACAGTTCCCTGGTGTAACTACACCTGGGCAGTAAAATTTGATTCAGTGCTGTTTGCATGGGGCCACAGTCAGATGCCCTGGTTACGCCTCTGTCCCTGTGCCTTGTCAGGGGAACAGCTTTGGGGCTTAAAATTAGAGTTCAAGGCAAGTTTGTTGAATTTTTTACTCTTTGGCCAGAGGAGGCAGTGCCCTTCTTTTTGGGGCAGCAACAGGCATGTTCAAACGTGAGCGACAGAGCTTTTCTTTGATGGGCACAGTGCTTGTGAGTCACACACACGGCTAAAACCACAGCCATCCTGCTCTGATTAAAGAGAACTGCACCAAGAATGCGTAATAATTAGGTTAGTGTATAAAACACCATCCATGTCAACAGCCTCTGCCACGAAGGTTGATTGAAATGTACTCATCCTCCCAGCATTGTGCTCCCTGTTAGAGCTCCTCAGTTAATTCACTGCTGTCCTGTGATACAATAACAGGGCTCCACAGAAATCTGCAGAAAATTAAAGGCTACGTATAAATCTGCCCTGCTTCAGCATGGCTTGTGACTTCACTGGAGGAAAACCACCCACTTGAACATAAAGATGAGAGGTCCCTGACCTAATGAAGAAGAATTAACGAAAAAAACCTGTTGTGGGAATGCCTTTCTGTTTTTTTTTTTTCCCAAGTTGTCTGTTGTTGTTTAGCTTGAACAGGCACAATGCTTTTGAGCTACGAGTGTTTACCAAATTGACCACAGACTATTTTTGCTTCTGTTTTTGGAGGATTTAATGAATAAGGAAACGTGCTGTTGGTAACCTTGTTCGCATCAGTGTGTTTCTGTGCTCTTGGTGTGGGTTTGGAACAAGGTCCGTTGTTCGGGGACATGAAAATGGCAGAGTGAGCAAACTGGGAGAGTCAGGAGCATTGGGAGCATTGCCATTCCTGACACTGGCTGGAATGACAGATGAACCCATCTGCATTTTCCTGTGCTATGTCTTGTCTTTTTTTACCATTTCTAAGTTATTTGGGTGTAACTGCTGTTACATCTGCAGCTGGGGCTCTGCAGGCTCGCTGTCCTGAGCAGCAACAGTCCTACTTGGACAAGGATTTTATTGTGTTAGCGTTGGGTTTGCGTGGTAGCATGGGATTGTTTTAGCTCTGCTGATGCTGTTTAATAAGTAGACAGCTTCAGTGGGGGTGAAATGACTGGTTTGAAGGACAGTGCAGGAAAGGATCACCCTTTATGCACCCTGTTGCTTGTAACTATCCCCAGACCTTTCGCTAATGATGGAAACCCGTTTTTTTGTCTAGCCTACTGAAGCAATTCTTGTATAGTTTCAGGATCTTTATATCATCTGGAATATGCGGGCTATTATTGGTCAGGATGAGATATAGACATCCTTCAAAGAACAGAATTTGTTTATCTAAGGGAGAGCAAAAGAAAGAACGTGAAAATGTTAATGTTAAGATACACTTGGGAAATAAAATTACTTTAATAACTGTATCTCTAGAAACAGGAATATGTATATCCTGTGTTTGCTCTAAGATCTCCCAACCCTGTTCCCAAAAAAAAATCAAAGTGAATGGAAAAAACCTGATTTTCCCCTTCCAGGACACCACAACGTCTGTGAGGATTGGTCTTATGATGGAAGAAATGATCTTCAACCTTGCAGATACACATCTGTTCTTTAATGACCTGGAGGTATGTAGCTGCTAATTATATTTCACATCTCTCTCTCTCTCTCTCTGTCTAATCATTTGCATGTGATCTACAAACTTGGGGGTTTTTGGCCAAGAAGTTTTTATTTTTGACCCTAAAGAAATGGGCCTTTAGGTGGCTTATTGGAATCATACTCACTGAGTCCCTTTGACATCTTCAGTCTGTTAAGGAATTTTTTGCTAAATACAGAGTAGCAATGATGTCTTTCGGCAGGTTTACTAAATCCAATTATGAGGACGTTGCTGCTGCTTCTCCTGAAATTTGCTATTTAATAATTTTGTTAAAATAACTTTTCTTCACTTGCTCCTCTACAACTTTAAATGAAGTAGCAAATTGTCTGGCCTCAGTCAAGTTGTGCACATTTATCAGTGAGTTACAGCTTTGGGCACTGGTGGTTTGGTTTTAGCTGAGCCTTTTCAAAAAAATATTGAAGGATGACAGAGAATTCAGTAGAAGTAACTGTTCCTTACAAAATTTCACTTTCCAAAAAAAGCCATTTCAGTTTGGAAAAATTTGCAGTGACAGAGTAATCTGGAGTTACCCCCCCTCCTCCTTCAGATAGGATGATAAATAAAAGTTAGCTTTCTGTATTCCCAAGGTGATAGTTAAGAATGATGCATCACTGAGTCCCAGGCTTGAAAAGAGTGCCGTGAATGATATTCTTAAAAACAAACAAACAAAAAGAATTGGTAAAAAACCAGCACAGGAGCAGATGCAGTTGAAGCATTACCATATACATTAGCACCATCATGTGGTGTAATGCTGGCCTGTACAAGGCAAAATAAGCTAAAACTGCCTGGGGCTGAAACCATTTCTGACCATCCTCTGTGCTGGGGCAGAGTGAAGGAGGCTGTAACTGAGAGAAAGCAGTAGGAGGGTTGCCCATTCGAGACCAAAGCACGAGTTCTTTTCCCAGGTAACGCTGCCCATAGTCGGCGTCTCTCTGGCACAAATCCACGGCCAGGGTTGGGGTGACTGGGAGGGGTCCAGCAGAGTTAACTATCCAACTAACCAGAGCATGGCTGGCCTTGGTCCTGACAGTGCAACCAGGGCAAGAAGCGGAGGAGATGCTCCTCATCCCCTCCAGAGAGTGGTGGTGAATCACAGGGAAGTTAAAATACAAACTCTGGGCTTTCCAGGACTGTGCTTTTCCTCCCGAGATGCCTTTTGTTCACGGTATATTGATGGCTAAAGAATAGCACCTTCCACCCCCAGTCCCTCTGGAGTTATTATTGACTAACACTCTGGGAAACAGTTACTGAGGACAGGAGGACTGACAAGGGGGTGAGGAATTAACAAACAAGGGGATTGGTGTGTTTACAGTTGCTGCCTTTTGGAGTCATCCCTGGAGGTTTTGTGTTGTGGGAAAAGTTAAACTCCCCCCCCACCCCCACCTAATGAGGGGTGAAAGCTCCACTGATGAGAGAATCCGTGAGATGTTTAAAAATGTCCAGCACAGTCCTGATACACAAATAAAACACGTGTGTGCTCATCAGCTGTTTTCAGATGTGCGTGAGGCAGACCTTGAGAGTATTCAGAGGGAGTGTGAGGGGGAACAGAAGCAGCTCCTCCTTGTATCCTGAGGAGCAGCCTGCATTTCACAAGGAGGCAGCAGAGGCTTTCTCCGAGCCAGCAGTGCCCTTTCAAAGCTGAATTAGCTCAGGCTCCTTTGCCTGGGGCTGGTCCCACCTGGAGGCAGGTTGTGTAGCACCCAGAGATATCCCAACAGTAAAACGGTTCAGTGCCCAGAGCTGGGAGGGTTGACTGAGGTCCTGCACAATACAGGCTGAGTGTGCCGCGCTCTGAGATCCCAGAGTGTCAGTTCAGAACATCAGCAGTGTGAAAACCGGGATGTGTCCCCATCACAGACCTCCACTGGAACAATCTGGACCTTCCCTCCAGCGGCCCAGATATCCTGCCTTGACTCCCTGCTCACTGAGACTTCAAGGAAATTCTGCAAGAATGAAAAATTGGTCTTGTAACCAAGTAGTAAAACATGGTCCACATTCTTGTTGCAGCCAGTTCCCCGAGTTCCCCCCAGTAACACGAGAGGCTCAGCCAGAGGACTATGAGGTAGCGTCTCACCGAGTGTCATGGTATTTTATTAAGTTAGAAATGTGATAGCTACTGTTGTCACACTTCAGTGTACAGAACAATTCATTCACAAATGAGAAAAACAGATCCCTCCACAAATACCTTTCCCCTGACTTAATGCCCTGCATTGTACAACTGGAGTGGAGTGGCCTGCCTCAGTGTTATTCCACCGCGGTTCACAGCAGCTATTGGGAGGGGGGCTTAAAAATTTGTGGGGGGTGGAAAAGAGAGAGAGAGGTGCCAGCAGAGGTCTGCTGTTCAGCTGCTTGGCTCCAGTTATGTACAGAAATATATACTCCAGTGATAGGTTGTGATAAGAGGGCTGATGAGATGAGAACAAGATAAAATTGTGTGTCTTTTTTGAGAATTATCTAAAATAAATGGTGCAGAAAATCTCATCATTATGGACAAGAACTGTCTGTCATGTTTTGCCACTGATAGCAAGTTTGGTTACTTGTTTGGCGATTTATTCTCTTTTTGAAAGGGGCTGGTTTAAAGTAATTCATCAAACTCACAATTGCGTAAGGAAGGTGAAGCAAATTCTGTGGTTTACAGAACACCGAGGTGGTGAAGAATTACTGTACATTGGTTAGGTGCAGTTGTTCTGATTTCAGAGTCCTGTTGTGCCAAGTGCAACACCTTTCAACCTCTGTTGAAAAACAAAAGGTAGTGTTCATCAGCTTGCAGGCTTTGTGTCGTGTTCTTACCTTTGATGGTCTTGGAGAAAGCAGAGTTAAGTTGGTGGGGGAACCTCCCTGATTTTTCTCTCTCTAATCTTAATGGTGAGACTAGGAAAGAAACCAAAGGAATGACATTTCTCGCATTTTTGAGGCAGGGCCTCCACCGTTCAAACAATGAAGAATTTGGGAAGATAAGATCGGAGTACATGCTCCATTCGGGCTGAGCTCCAAGTGTGTGTTCTGGGTGAATATCCTGTGCACAGATTTCTTCATTGCTGACACACAGTGTTCCTTAACTCTGTCTGTGGCTGGGGCAGCGAAAGGATGCTGCCTTCAGTGCTTCAGCCCAGATTCCCTGCACATCAGAGGGAGCTCAGCCCCCTCACAACAAACTGGGAGAACACCGGCAGGACAGACAGCTCTGGAAGGTTCTTTGGGACGGATCTTCTCCCGCTTTAGTTATGTGGGCATACACCTCCTGTCTGAGGCAGTATTCTCACGAGGGGGAAAGGCTGCCAAATTTCTGCCTTATCACGCATACAGAGTTGAAAAAACCACAGCTTTCCTGGCTGAAACACAAGCATCTCTCTCCCTCCTGTCTGCATAGGAAGGAGCTCCACTTGCTGTGTTTTTCAGGAGCTGTTGTGCCCTTAGATAACAGCAGATCTCTCACACACGTTCTCTGTCTATTCATATTTTGTGCTACGTGATACTTGTCCCTAACAGTTAACTGGCTGGACTATGCCAGACAATACTAGCAATGTGTAAGATCTTATCTCCTTAACATTAAAGCAGTTTTGCGTTATGTTACTCCATTTTTCTTTTTTGAAACGTTTACTCACTGCTGTATTTATTTTCGTACTCTTCTCAGGACTGTGACCAGATCCACATAGATGATGTATCATCAGATGATAACGGTCAGGATCTAAGGTATGGCATCTCTGGGCTGGAAGCTGCAGGTCTGGTAGACCCCAGCTGTTTGAAAATAGCAGGGGGCTGGCCAGTGATTCTCAGCCGTGCTCTCTCATCCCCTCCCTGGCCCCGGGCTGTCTGCCTTTATCAAGCACAGAGAAGCACAGGGTCCCCTTTCTGACATCATTGTGCCTGTGCCTTCTGTCAAGGCCTGACTGCACTGAGCTTTGAACCACTCTGGGAAGTATCTCTGAATCAGGTTAGGTTGAACACCACACCGGTTTCTGATATGATTTGACCAGACAAGTGTCACAGATGTGGTCAGAGTGCTTCAAAACCAGATTGAAAGGTTTCCCACTGCCCGATCTGCAGTGAATGGGCTTAGCAGTGAGGAGCTGGACTTGGCTGTGCCAGATAGTTTCACTGGTTAGAAACTTGTACCAAACCTGCACCAAACATCACTGTTGTCTGTGTAAGTTAGGTCATCCTGTTCACAGAAACTACTTCTGTACAATTCCAGGTACCTTTCCCAAAGGGTTCCCTTCAGAGTCACGGGACAAGAACGAAATGTGCAGAACTCACACGGAGCCTTGTCATTTGTGGTTTTATGGATGGTTTATTGTGAGAAATTGGTGCAGAAAAAGAACATTGTTTAGATCTGTGCTATTAACTGTGCTAAAGATGAACTGTACAGCCTGTCCTGTGTGTGTCTCTCTGCTGCCACTTGTCTCCACCTTTCTTTTCAGTTGTTTCCCCTCCCTGCTGGCGCTGTACAGCCTGTAATTGCACTGACCTCTCCCCTTCCCTCCTCCCTCTCCCAGCACGTATAACTTCTCTGCAGATGGCTTCCACAGTTCCACTGCCAGTACAAACCTGTGTCTGGGCTCGGGAGTTCACGGGGGAGTTGACTGGATGAGGAAATTGGCCTTTCGCTACCGTCGGGTGAAAGAAATGTACAACACCTACAAAAACAATGTGGGGGGTAAGTGCCTGTCCCAGGCAACCAGCCTGCCTTTCATCTTCCCAAAAACTTCTGACCCTGTAGGGACATCTGTGGAGGAGGTGCAGGGAGCCTCACAATAAAACTGCTTCACAGGGAGCCGAGGAAGTGTCTCCTCAGTCATCCTTTAGTACGGTTCTGTACAGGATTTGCAGGAGACACACTAAAATACCCCGTTTAGTGGTTTGAGGAGGACTCAAGTTGCAAGTGTGGGGCTTTATTTTGTAATTCATTTGGCAGGAAATCAACCTTCTCCAGTTTTCCAAAACGTTTAGTAAACAAGCAAACAGTTAAAAGCTAAATATTATTTGTTTTCCGCAGAACTCGAGGCTGGTCTCTGCCTGAGGCGTTCCTGTATTATAAATATTTGTTTTTAACTCCCCCCAAAACAATACCACCAGGTATCAGGAGGCCCCGGGTTCCTTGATCTCACCTAGTCCCAGACAGCTCTTCCAAAAGGCTGCTCTGCTTCTCTTTCAGAACATCAGTGCAGGTCTCTGATTAGAAGGAGAAAGAAGCAAGACTCAGAGTATCACCACAACCTGTTTTTTGGTTGGAGCCCACCTGTACTGGTAATGGGACGTGGCTTTTCAGGAGAAACAAACCCATCCTGGCCTCAGGTGTCTCTCTGCCCAGGTCACTGCCCACATTACACACTCCTTCCATCCTCTTGCTCCCTTCCCATAGAAGCTTTATGCTGACTCCCAGAAAGTGTTCCAGGGAGGTCCTGCAGCCTGTGGTTGGCTGAACCCTTCCCCAGAGAGGGAGGAAGCTGAGCTGCTGCAGCCTAAGAACATGTGGCAGTGCACAAAGGGAAGCAGCCGGCACCAGGAGCAAGGGATGGGCGCTGGGAGAGTTCTGAACACAGACATGCTGCTTACAAATCCATGCAGTTCCCTCTCTGTGCTTCTGCAAAGACGCTTTCCCTGCCTACAGGTTTAATAGGAGCTCCTAAGAGGGAAACCTGGCTGCAGTTAAGAGCAGAACTGGAAGCGCTGACTGATCTCTGGCTCACACATGCTCTGAAGGCGCTGAATTTGATACATTCCCGGTAAGAACAGCTCCAAGAATTGCCTACAGGTTTGATCCAGGAGCTCCTTTGCTTCCCTTGTTTTCCCTCTCTAAACAAATCGGGACACATTTATAGGACTTTGCCAGCCAAGCCTGCGGGAGGCCAGGCTGCTGGAGTTATCAAGGGTTGGGGTGAGCTTGGCATGATGAACTGAGCAAAAGAAAAACTGTCCTTTTCCTTGGCTCTCTCATCTGTGGCACCATTTCTGTGTGAGCAGATTTACAGAGGAGGAAAAGGACAAAAGAGCCCTTCTGTCCCTGAACACCTTCACTCATAGAACCCAGCACGGACATTACTGCCTGGTGTTTAATTTCCCACCAGATAGACCCTAGCAAGCGTTCAGTAAGGCTGCATCACTGCTGCTGGTTTGGTTTATGTTTTTTTCATTGTGCTGAGCTGACCAAAAGGCATTTCTGGTCCTCATGTTATCTGCCTCTGGCTGCATAATCCCCCAGTGGCATGGGAACTTCCAGTGGCAGGAAAGGTTTGCTTCCTACTATCTTTCAGTCCAGAGTGAAAGAGCGAAACACGGATTGCCACTTCTAATAACTTTTGTTTTCCAGGCCCAACTGTGTGAATGTGTTGGTCACCACAACTCAGCTCATACCAGCTCTTGCTAAAGTGCTTCTCTATGGACTGGGCACTGTCTTCCCCATAGAAAACATTTACAGTGCAACAAAAACAGGTGAGAGCAAACTGACTTAGGCCTCACCAAAGACAGGCTGAAATTTTGTCCCCGATTGAGGCACAGCCACCTGACCTGACCACAGCAGGCGATGTGTGAGGTTTAGTTTTAGCTCCATGTTTACAGGTTTCTGATTCCCATCCTGACTCCCACACTTAGGCTAGTACAGACTGGGGCGGGGGAAAAAGACTTCCCAAGCGTCTCCATGGAGGTGTGAGCCTGATACATAGATACATACCCACCCTACTGACTGTATGTGGGACGTTCAGCTGCACCCAGCTGGAAGGAGGACAGTCTGGTTGTACCTGTTACAGAAACAGTTTGGATCCTCTTACATCAGAGTCACAAAGCTCATGGAAAACCGGCAGCACTTGGAAGTGCTTGGCTGGTAAAGAAGATGCGAGTTAACTGTCATGACGTGGAGAGAGTCCACCTCCGGTGGAGATTCCAGCTACTTTCCAATTTCCAAAGAAAACATGGAATGTAGCAGTTAAGTCACAACTCCGGGTCCAGCACCTGAATGTTTGATTGCTGATTTGCCTGCAGTGTGTGTCCAGATTGAAAAATGTGTCTTCTCTTGTGTTGCTTAGGGAAAGAGAGCTGTTTTGAAAGAATAATGCAGAGGTTCGGGAGGAAAGCCGTGTACATTGTAATAGGAGATGGTGTTGAAGAGGAACAAGGAGCAAAAAAGGTACAGTCTGTGAATGCCATTTATTTGGCTTAACAGGGACAGGAACACAATTTGTTAATGGCAAACGTTATTTGCAAGATGTCTTTGTGCATCCTGGGTCTGGTGCTCCTGATGGGACTGAAGAAACGTGACAGAGCTGCATTTGCTTTGGGAGCACTGCACGGGAGTTGGGATGCAGGAACTGGCTGCATGAGCCCCATCTTCAGCAAACTGGTTAATTTTTAATGGTGTAGCTCACGTGATGTGCAAAATATTGTATCACAGGAACCCAGCTTACACAGCTGGAGGACCTGGTGTCACATTCTGACTGAAGATCCTGCAAAGACTTTCCAAGCAAATTTTAGCTTTTTTTGGTTGCATAAACCCAGGAACAAAGGGACCCCAGCAAATAAGGTGATGGGCACGTGTTTTGTATCTCAGGTTGTCTCCAATGCAGCAGAAACCCTGTTTTTCATAGTGTATTTCCCCTGGCCAACGGAAGCAACAATAACTGGACCCACCTTGGAAAACTGCCTAAAATTGCAGGTGGTTCTGTAGTTCTTGAAGGGTTTAAGGAGCTGTCAGGGAAGAGTCCAAAATGCATGACTGGCCCTGAAGTGATAATGGCCTGCTGCCTGTGACAGCTCAGTGCCACACTTCAAAGGCAGTGGGTCAGTGACCAGGACTCCATCAAAGGCTGCAGGGGCTCTCTGCCTCCATGGGGAAGTGGGAAGGTTCACCAGTCTCCTGTGCCAGGATTCCAAGAGCCTCTTGCTCCTGTCTCCTGGCTCAGCAGCTCTCCCATTAGCAGAGCACATTCTTTGCTGGGCTGTCGCCTCCTCTGATTGATGACGCTCATTAATCAAAGCTTCTACACACCTGAATTTTATACAGAAAAAACCCAAACACGAAAGGGAGGGGACAGGCAGAGGCCTTTTGCTGTTTTGCCGACAGCACTGATAATATCTCCACTTTTGTGAGTCATTTTTCTTCACCTGTCTGAAGAGTGATAAATCTGTAGCTGCTGGACAACAGGAGGGGCTGGGAGGCCAAGTTTTCTTCTGGTTTAAAAAAGAAAAATAGATAATTCAGTGGAAGGGGTTTAATAGCAACCAGGGGAGGGAGAAGGAGATAACTTTTCCCCTTAAAGTGAAATTGCAGAGAGATGGACTTCAGTTACTTGAGCTGTCTGGGTTTGCTTGCTCTCTCAAAAAACAGCGATAAATAGCTTGAAGGAAACATTTGTCTACTGATGGGCAACATACCAGAGGGAAGCTTGAGTTTTATTTAAACATTAGAGTGTAAATAGACCCTCTGTAACATAAACATCTGGAACCATCGGAGTTTTTTTTGCACACAAGTAGGTACAATTAGAAAAGGAACATCTCCATCAGAGTCATCTATCTAGGAAGTAGTTGTTCTTTGAAGCTTTGTGGAAGCTGTTTATCCAGAAGCAGTGTGTTACAGGTGAATTCTTAGTGCTAAAAGATCCTTAGGAGTGTTATTCCCATGCTGGAGGGGCCTAAGTGCTGTCAGCACATTCAGAAAGTGAGCCCACACCCTCCAGCATTTGTGAGGCAGGAGACTCCTAAATTGTGAATATGTCTTCTGTCTGCAGAGGAGGAATAGATCAGCAAAGAGACTCCCTCCCTCTGTCCCTTTCTGCCCCTCTTAAGATGAGCCTCCCTGCCTGTGGCATCATGACAACCTGGTACAAAGCACAAAAGCTCTGTTCCTGAGGCTGCAAACTAAGGAAGTTGTTTTGATCTCAGTATTATACAAAACCCAAAACCAAACAAACAAAAAAAATCCCCTCTTTTGGTTTCACTCTAGCACAACATGCCCTTCTGGAGAATCTCTTGTCACGCTGACCTGGAAGCTCTTCGGCACGCCTTGGAACTTGAATATTTGTAGCAGACCCCAACATCTTAGCACTGGGAGGGCTTCACTCAGACTGTTACAGCGCTTCCACCCGTTCCTCATCATTTTCTCAGTAAAACAAAAAAAAAAGAAAAAAATCCCACAGCAACTGCAGTTTTTCTTTTTTTTGAAGGAGAACTCTTTCAGTGGAAGCCTTTAAAGAACTTGCAGCCAAAGAACATTGTCTCAAGTCCTCCTTCCTTTGGACAGAGGAAAAACCTTCTGATCAGTCGCTGGGACGCTGCAGTTGCTGGCTAAGTTGGAGGCACAGAGCTCTAATGGCCTCTTTGCCATCAACAACAAATGCTACAAGTCTGGGTCTCCCTGTCAGATTTCTTGGTTTTGAAGGGGGAAGAGGACACAGCAAGGAGTCTCTGCACAGTCCATCACATCACATGGGACCTTCCGAAAATAAGAGTGAAACTGTTGATTTTTTTTTGTAATTTTTTTTTTTTGCCTTTTTTTTAATTTATGAACTAATCTCATTACTCTGGTATTAAGCTCTGTACCTGTGTTTTTAATCTGGCTTT
>VZRE01013808.1:301544-325208 GCA_013396775.1 Cephalopterus ornatus | reverse complement strand
GGCGTGGGGGGGTGGGGAAAAGTCTTACTGTTCTAAATTAATAGTTCATTTCTCTCCAGAACAAACTGTGGGGAAGGATCATATTGTGTACCTGAGTAGTAAGGACACAGGGTACTGCTGGTAAGAACTGTAGCTGTGTTTTTGAACCTTGCCAGGGTGGTACGAGGACTGTGCATGTGCCTACACGGTGCCTTATGCTGCCGTCTTGGGGTCGGGGAAGAAGTACCTTGTGATGAGTGAAAGGCATTAAATAAAAACATGTTTACATTTTGGGGGACTAGATCACCTGCCTTTTCTGCCACCACTGCTGGACCGAGAGGTAGATGTGGAATATGTGCTCCCCGTTTCAAGGCGGGGCTGTTAATCCAAAACATTTAAATTCATTTAATGCCAAAACATTTAAATTCTCTGGGCCTGGATGAATCTCTCATTCACTTTGAAAACTGCTGATTCTTGCTCCCTGTGGCACCAGACAACCTCAGAAGGATCAAAGCCCCCCTGGAACCAGGTGGTAGAGATGCAGCAAGTGCTACAATGCCCTCATCTAGTAAGATCAACCAAGTAAGGGCTACACGAGTTACAAATGCTGCACAAGCCTGAGGGATACTCCTGATCTCTACAAACGTTTTGAGAAAACACTGCTAGATCTGAGAGGGGATTTTCTGCCCAACTAAAGCAGAAAATCTGATCTTAAATTAATCCAGACTCCGTCTTTGGCTCACAAGGCAGCAGCCACGCGGCAGCTGGGACAAGGTCAGCCGTGACCAAACCCCGGCACCTGCCTTGGGGGATTTGTAAAGAGCACAACCCCATCCAAAACATGACTTTCCTGGCAGAGGTGTTCCTGCTCTCAGGGCCTGCTGAGCAGCGAATGTGGTGGAATTTTTTTTCCTCATGGTTTTCCTGCTCTAAGAAAGGCTGTCACAAAGAGGAAGGTGTCAGAAGGCAGTGGGGTTTCCTGCAACAATTTGTGGCTTGTTCATCTCTTTCCTTTTCCTCCTTGCACAAGGGCTCATTTCAGTGATACCAGCATTCAAATTCCACAGGGAAGGCCAAAACATCATGTCAGTATCTGTGCCATTCTGAAAACACAGCAGCACTGGGAACATTCACTTTGGTTGCTTCATGAATGCGTAGAACAAGGTAACTACAGGAGTAGGAACTTCAGACAATATTCTCAGTCAGATTTTACAGTCAGCTCTTTTACAGGCTCCCTGTTTCTTCTAACTTATAATTAAGACACACACACAGAAGTCTTGCCCAGTTCATGGACCCTGACAATCCCCATTTGTAACCCCCAAATCCACCTAAAAATGATGTGTTTTCACTCCACCCCAGTCCAGCCAGTGAAGAAATGTTACTTAACACGTGACAGATCTTTGCTGCTGTTAAAGCTGACAGAAAACATCTCCTGCTGAGTTATACACGTAAATGGCTTCCTATTTACAGAATGTCAGCCCTGCTTTGTTTCATCTCAAATTTGGCAGGTGTTCTGAGACAGAAGTGAAGGTAAGTGAAGTTACCTGTGATCTGGAGACTGTGCAGAAGTGAACATTCCTCCAGATTGAACCCAAACTGGAAATCCAGGAACACAGAGCATTTTTCTAAAACAGTTTAATAAAAAAATTGTGAAGTTCCTTGAAAAACTGGAGAAACCCAAAGCATATCGTGTGTGTCACCTGTCTTAGTCACAAAGAAACACAACTGTCAAAAAAGATATTTAAGTTTAATACAAATTTTATACAAAGAAAATGTGAAAAAATACTTCCATATGCTAAAAGCAATTATGCTTCACAAATAAGGCCAGCTAGGCTAGTTTTGACACAACTGCAATTAATGAATATTCTGTTCTCGCTTTTTTTTCTTCTAATACTTTTTTCCCCTCTAATCTGGGGACTAGCTGGAGACTGTACAAACAGCATTCTTATATAAACAAATGGGAGAAATCAACATGACTAAAAAATGTACAACAAGAATGTACTGGAATGATATCATACAGTTAATTTTCTCATATACATACATCACCTTTGCTTTGTTCAACGCTTTCGTTTTACACAACATACAAAATGGGACTACAGCCTCAGTGTAACAGCATCTGCAGGGGGGTGCCTCCTCTCAAACTGCACTGCTTCGTGCTTTCACAGAAACAGAAATGCCATCATAGAAACAAGACATGCTCTGGCCCAGCATCAAGCGTCCTTTGCCCATGTTTCCTGATCCGTGTTCTTTTCTCCACGCCTAGTTCTTGTTCAAAGTCCTTCGGGAGAATTTTTTTTTAAAAAAATAAGAAAACCGTGAAGCACAGGAACAAGTTTTTACTTTCCTCAGTCTTTGATATCGGTGATCAGAAATCATTCTACAACCAGCTGCTATGACACCTTCCAACTTTTCTGATCTTAGACTGAACCAAATTTTAAATTAATTTTAACGTGTAAACAACATTTATATTGTTGTCAGTCTGGTCATTATGAAAAACAATTTAAGTCTCTGTGTTTCAGATTCACAGATAGGAAATGTCATAATTTGCCTGATGCAGTCAACTGAAAAAAGGTATCCTTCATCACTTGGTTGTTCAAAGAAATTCTACAAGAGTTTCAAAGTGCAGAAATTTTTTTCCAATCCAAATTGCAGAGACAGATGTTCAGATTCTTAGTATTATCTGATGCATAACTGCAGTTTCCCCAAGATCAGTTTTCAGCATTAGGTTGTGGTAAGGCTGTTTTAAAACCTTCCTTTTCCAACTTCAAACACTCTTTATAAGTTAAAGTCAATACAAATATAAAAAGGAGATGGTACTCTAATGACATCCACAAATTGTACATTATTTACAAAAGAAGCATAGATTTAATATGGATCTTACCTGTCCTCAGCTTTTCTAAGCCAGCACTAACGCTTTACATTAATGTAGTGTAATTAATGCTTTGTACACATACACAAAGCTAAAGTCTGAACCTTTGAGGTTAATCCAAAGAACTGTGTTTATTTTTTCACATTTCTATTAGACTTATTTATTCCAACAATTGTATGGACTTCTTGTTAAGCAGTTAGACTCTTCGTACTTGGACTGGCATTGTGGTCTGAACATACTGAACTCCAGTTCTCATTGCCACTGTCCCAGCAGAAGGACTTACCACTACAGGAATGGTCTGTGGATTAAAACCGAGAGAAAACAGATTGTTACGTTAAAGGTCACACAAACATGACCACAGAAATAGAGGTTTATTTTCCAGGGGAAATCCAGAACAAGTGCCAATTTTGTGCAAGAACTAATACCTTTATTACCGCAGTATTACCTCGTTCCAGGGGGAGAAAGTAGTGTATTAACTTCCCTATAGCCAAGAGTTTTTTCTGTGTTCTCGTTACTGCTACAGAATTACAGGGACAGGAGGGGCTACAGGGACTGTACACACTGTCTGTGCTTGGAGAGTGAGGGGTTCAGAATTACATCCAGTTAACGTATTTTCTGCAAACTAATACATGGGACGAGGAAAAAAGGCTAAGAAAATCCTTTGTCATTTGAAAAAGTTTTGACAAATCAAACTGGAGTACAAAAATACCCTTGTTTATAAGTATATTCTTGGTACACATTACTTAAATCTTTTTCCCCAAAAGGAACTATTTCCCCCATGCATTCAGTCTACACAGAACAGAACAAAGAACAATCCATCTGAACAAAAAAAAAAAAAAAAAANTAAAAAAAAAAAAAAAAAAAAAAAATACTTAAGTTAACTTTTGCACAAATCAATAGCAAAAACATCAGCATTACTGGGAACTGTCTTACACACCCTGTAAAAATATTAATATAGAATAAACTTTTCACTTCCATCATACAGATCATGATTTATACATCTCGACAAATGGAGTTTCAGGACATCTCTATAGGTGGTAATTGATTCTACAGATGCAGAGACAAAGGCACAAGAATGTTAAACAATCTGGTCAAGGTCACATCACTCTGGAAGATCGGTAAAAGGATTTATTGAACCTTAAGTCTGTATACCTTAACCTTCCTCCAAAAATGTGAGAAAGTCTAGAAGTGTCTCTACCATACAAACTGCAAGTATGTTCCGATACAATTCCAGGGATGCACAACTGGTGATCAGACAAACGCACCCATTTCCATTCACAACATCTTGTGGAAGAGACAGGGAGTGAGACTGTGAGGAACCCGAAAGGGATGCACAGATCTTCCCCCAGTGGTAGTGTGACATTCCAAAGAGAACAGAGAAGAAGAAATAAAAGTTCAGTGAAGCCCAATGTTTTCCCCACACTGATTCAAGAAACCACACGAGTGTCTCTACAGTATTCCACAAGGACAGAGTCTGTGCCTTCCAGAAGCCTACTCATTCCATCCCCTGGAATGCAAAGATGATGGATTCATATTTTTACATTATTTGTAACTGCAGGAAGAATCAAAACCAAACGTGGAACCAATGTGCTGAATAAATTCCAGGTTACTGCCATTTTGTAATGATTTCAGATGCGGACACAAGGTTCAATGGAAATGGCACCCAGAAGATATACTGGAAATCGTTCAGAGGAAGGAATTCCTAGTTGGACACAAAGTGCAAACTGAACCCTAAAGAAGCCATTATGTAAGTCACTGTCAGTACTAGAGGTGGGGAAATTAAGGTTGCCACAGTCGCCTTTTAGATATACACACTTACACACATGAAAATAATTAAGTTTCAGTTCTTAGCACGATCGGAATATGGAATGTGCGAGACTCCTTAAATGTGTTAAGATCATTCCCTGAGAGGTAAATTTTCCACCTCTGCCAGTTTTACACATATGTACATTTTGCATACATATTAAACATGCACTAAGGTTTAAAATCACTTAAATTGCACGTGCAGTCATTAGAATACAGAGGTGTCTGTAGCTGTGCAAGACTAATGCAAATGTGTACAAAGTTATAAACATGCACAAATAAAGTTGGAAACCTTTCAGACCTTCCAATTCTGCTTTACATAACTCAGTACACTTTTGTGTTACAGAAAACTGATGAAAGTAACTGCCATTCTTCTGATGACACAAAACCACCTTAGGACCTTACAGCCTCACAGCTATTCACAAAAAGAAAAAAGAGCCTAACGTCTCAGATATCTGCTGTTGGATTTTAAAACACATATAAAACCTTGTTGTTAAAGGTAAATTCAGTCCAAGCAACTCAGGGCCAATGCTGCAAAGGTGCACAGTGCTCTCAGCTGAGACCGAGTGAGTGGAGTTAAAATGCTGTGAGGAATGTGGGATGTCAGGATCCCCACAAAGAGCACGATCCCCACTAAGTTGGTGTGGAATATGATGACTGTGAAACCCTCTCTGTCCTGGTGCATGTGGTGTATCACTGACACACACACGGGTGCGTCCTGCAGCTGCTGGGGGTGTGCACAGGGAGACAGAGGGACAGCACATCAGGCCTCCCAGTCACAGCGTGGTCAGGGTACACTGTTAAAATACTGTTAAACTAGCACATAGTTACTGTTATCAATTATCTGATTGAAGTCAGAAATGAACTGAAGTTACCCACACGTGGGGCTCCCCTGCTGAACCCCTCCTGAGGCAGCGCTGGGACCAGCTCAGGGGCCACACTGACTCTGAGGTGAGCCCTGCAGAGCACAACCAGCTGAAATAGTGGGCTATTATGATGCATAAAATACAAAAAAATCAAACTCAGTTCTGTCCCATCTCCTGTGACTGACACTAGGGAATTCAAGTGTCCTTGGTTAAGCCTTTAATGGAAAAAAAAAAAAAGGTCTGATTCCAATGCGATTTCTCATCATTTTGTAACACTAATGTGCAAGACTCCATGGCAGAGACACTGCTGACAAATGCATATTCTGTTTTATAGGTACTGAGATGTCACAGGAATATCAAGCATAGCTCAGAAATAATTAAATCTCTTTAGGATACCATAGACAAAAAGCTATTTAAAAGATATTTAAAATGAATTCTATATATTTACATCGATGTTGTGGTCAAGTATATACATGAAACGAACCAATAATGTGAAATGGCATCTGCCTGTCCTCAGTGCCTTCACTACACTTAATGACTTCTGGATCCTTGCAATCATGAATGGAATGAAGGGATGGAATGTTGCACGGCAAAAGAAGACATTCTACTCTGCAAGTTGAGACTATACCAGTGAATTCATCTCTTGAGTGAAGAGCAGGCAGAGACACCCCCCCAGAGATCCTGAGCAGTTTTAATGCCAGACACAGCACTGCTGCAGACTTTAAATTAGGATGTTGTACTTACAATTGTGGGTTGAGTAGTTGGAATATAGGTGGTGGTCTGCGGGACCTGGACCAGTTTTATAGGCTGGTTGCTTGTCACACCTGTTGCTATCTGCAGAGACAGCACAGGCAACCTCAGTAGAAGCCTCAGCTTTTATGTAAATTCCACCCAGCTGTTGTTATTACGATATGAAATTTATGTTGGATGTTTTCTTTGTGTTAAAAATCTGCGTCTTAATGAATTCACAGGTCAATTCTTTGTTAATGAAACAAAATTCAAATTGTGAACATGATCGACATACACAGCATGATGTTTCAGGTTAGAACACCTACGTGAAAGCAACTCCAGGTTTGTATAACTGCAATATTCCCTGGCAGGCTTTAGGTCTCACATTCCCTATTTCCCCGGTAATACAAAGCTTGTGCTGCCAGAACAATGCAAACAAACATCAACTGAATGAGCCAGAGTTTAACCAACTTCATCAAAGTATTCAAGTGGAACAGCACATCCTTCTTCCCCTCTTCAAATCTCCTTCCCCAAGTTACTCCCTCAGGTGACATGTCAAGCCCAGAGATCTAACACCAGACAGTAGCAAAAGTGTCAAGAAATGAACACAGCTCTCTAGATTACTATGCTTCCCAATTCTACAGGACTATCTCAATGAGACATCATGCTGGAATCACAATACTACAAAATTAGTTTGCTTTTAATATTTTAAAATACAACAAGGCTCCTACTGATGTGGAGGATCACGTGTAAAGGGTTTGAAAGATCAGTCCCTCCCCCTCCCCCCACTAAAATTTTTCATTTAATAAATCTTGCAAGGGGAGGGAAAAAAAAAATAATGATGCCGAAATTCCTAATAGTCAAGCCCTACCTATAAAGCAGAATCTTCTCTATAAACATTTTCTATATATGCAATGTTTAAGTCCCTTTTATTAGAGCATTTGCTCATCCTTGCCTACTGAATACTATCAGAGTAGATGCTTATGGAGGATTTCGGAAGTGCTCCGTTAACCGTAGATCCAGGTGAACTGTTGTATCAGTGTTATGGAACATTGTGGTACCCTAATGACAGTCTGTGGTGACAAAGTAAGTTGATTTGAATGCAGGTCTTGAGCTTGGCCTCTGAACCCCCAGGCAAGAAGGGCTTGGAAGTGCTGCAGTCAGTATTGCTTATCAGAAGGCAACTTGTATCGAAAGATCCAGACCAGAAGCTACACTGATGGATCCTGGAGAGAGAGAGAGAAAGAGGTCCAGTCCCCTTTGGCTGGAAGGATGAGTCAAGCCAACACAAGGTTTTACTGGGAATAAGTGAAGGGGAAAGGGTGTTCCCAGAGGACAGAAGGAGATTTTTTTTTTTTTTTTTGAGAAGATGAAGAATAAAAACCACAACTCCCTGTGATTCCCCAAACACTCTTTGAAATATGCAAATGGTCATAAATTCCTGGCTTATCCAGGGATGCCTTCAGGGGTAGGTTTCAGAGAAATCTTACACATTATTTTTGTTTGAAGTGATGATACTCACTGTAACACTCTCTTTGCTTTTATCAGCTGAACCTTCCTTTTCCTTAGGGGTGCTGGCTGTTTCTGTGGGCGTAGACTGCACGCTTGAACTGGGCTGGGATGATTTATTTAGTGTTTCTGTGCTAATTTCAGTATCTGTTTCTTGCTGTGTCGCAGTAGCTAAAATAAAGGAAAAAAGAGAAAGTAGCCACTGCTCCTGTGAACCAGTCCAGTCTCTCCTCAGAGGCGCATCTGCACGTGAACAACGGGGTCCCTGTGCACCCACCCACCCCAAACCCAGCCCAGAGCACCCTTACCTGACTGTGTGCAGGATTTCATATGCTCAGGCCAGTGAGCTTGTTGGCAGGGGTAGTCACAGTAGCTGGTATTCCAACAGCAGTAAAAGATGGCCTCTTTCTTGCAGTTGGCACACCACTGCTTCTTCTTCGTTTCATCCACTGCTTGTTGCTTCTCCAGTTCCAGCTGCTTCTTCACCTCGGCGATCAAACGATCTCGTTCCTGCTCCAGACTCTGGCGCATTTCAGCCATTGTCAGTTCTGCTCAAAAGGCAGAGAAAGGTGGGTTTGCATTTCCCACCCCACAACGGCACGGTGCAAACCGCCAATATTCACGAGTTGAAACACAACGTGGAATTACAGCTAACAGTCAAAATATCCCCCGAGTTTGGGCATCTCTGTTTCATACCTACTCGGCAAATGCAAGACTTCCATCTTCTTTTCTCATTCTGGCACCAAGGTTTTTACCCTTAACCGTTACCTTCCATTTGTTGAACATTTTAGTTCTACACGTCCCACAAGGGACCAGAATCCAGCATAAACACAAAAAGGACATATGCAGCTGGTAACATACTTCGTCTTTACAAGCCTAAACTTGTTCTGGTCCAATATTCAGAAAACACAGAAAATTGTATTCATTCTCCTGTCTCATATGTTCATTATGTCTTGGTTTCTTTACAAAAAAATGTGAAAGTTCCAAGAGGGACATCAACAAACATGTAAAAACTCATGGCTACATGATAAAAGCCTTACTTCAGGATTGCTCTGAGAGCCACCCACTACTGATGCAGTTACAAACTGATATCTCAGTCACTCTGGGAGACTTGGAGTGAAATACCTTAACAGAATCCTCAAGAAAGTGGGCAAATACAAATAAAGTATTCCAGCTCCAGCCACCTTGACTTGGGGTGAATCTTTGAGTCTTCTGAAAAGCTCTCAAGTTGACATACCTTCCAAACACCGTTAAAGTTTTTTACTTCAATCAGTAGCTTAAGACTGGTGGCAAAGTGTTTAAAGAATTTTCCTTGTATTTCTGAGCACATTCAGCTCTGTGAACAGCAGGTGAGTTCTTGCCATACCCAAGTGACTCTGAAGAATGTTGTCACTGGACGGCAGCAGTGGAAAAACTGGTCTACCATGATTTGAAAGAGCAAAATGTTACTAATGAACCAGAGACAGGAGTCTGAATATGGAGTTACTCAGCCCTTAATGCGCTTCCAGATGTGCTCTGCACAAAGGAGAGTCAAAGTGGACGAGGACACTAAGGCTGTTTGGACTGTGTGTAGGTTAAAGGAGACTTGATCACACAACTGCAACCTTTTTCCCACAGTCAGTGCATTGAAAAAGGTAATTTAAGAGGAATCACATTTTAATCAGGGTTTCATTTCCTGCCAATATGGCTGAGTGAATGCAGAGATGAAAATCCCCCTCCTAGGAGGAATATTCTTTTATCTGTTTAAGGGAGCATTTTCACCTCATTCCACTGACAGTCTGGCACCAAGATTGAGTCAGGGTTGTCTATTCACTTTAAATAAATAAAGTCTATACACCAGCAGCTGATATGAACAAAAATGCCAGCTACAATCTATAAATTGGCTATATTAACAGAATCTGGTTCCTACGAGAACTAGTACAAAATAATCAGCACAAAATATCTCATGAAGAGGGATTATCCAATGACGCATAAAATAGTCATTCTGCCCATCAAAGGCTTAGCCTGAATTTGTCTCAGAGGGCTGAACACTTGTTCCTTCTCATGCACATTTTCATACCTAAGTTATGCTTCATTTCTGAGAGTTCCTGTTGATGTAGCCATTGGAGTTTTTCTATCTCAATCCTCAAACGCCGAATCTAAATATTAAAAATTTAATAGTCAGTAGTAATAAAGAGGGCGTATAATAATTATACAGTAATAATAATTATACAAATAATTATACAGAAACCCATGCCCAAAAAAAATGAGCCTGATCATCACTTATATCAAGGCTCCTTCATATTACCATGAGGACAAGACCATAATAAGCCCCAAACCAAAGTCTGAAGGGTCTTGTCTGCTAGATTTGCTTGTCATAAAGAGAACAGGATTGTTTGAAAACAAAAAGAATTTCTATTAAATGCTCTTGCTTCCTCTGAAACTGCCGAGTTCTAAATTTCTGACTGGAATCTGGTATTTTTTCAGTGTCTTTCTCTACCACTCTAATCATCACCTCTAAAACATCACAGAAATTAGGATCCCTTGACAGTGTCCATATATAATACTTTGCAGATGTAGTTATGTGGCACTTTTATTTATGTATATAAATAAAAATACTAATTTGCAACTTTCAAAAGTTAAAATGCAAACATTTTTCTTAATGTCACACTAACCTCAGCTATTGTACTTCCAGTAGTATTTTTTGAAAGATCATTATATATTTCAGTCATTGTTCCTTTGATGGCATCCATCATCTGAGAGATAAAAGGAAAAAAATAATTCTTTGATATATATTTTTAATAGATTCCCACTTTCACTTCCTTTCAACCACTCTAATGTGAGCTTATATTGCTATCAACAATGTACTATCTTTATGTGTGTGTATATATATATATATATATATATTTACCTGGGTCTACTTTTAGAGGACTATGTAGAAGGTAAAACACAATATTTTTGATCAGGATTGACTTTTATGTCCTAAACTGGCAAACTGCTTGATCTTGTACTTTTCTCAGAAATTGCTATTGATATAATTTATGAACAAAAAAAATACATAACCGTGAATTAGGGGACAAAATGCAATGTAAAAATAGCATGCACATAGACTTTTTTTAACTTAAAGATCTAAGGGAATATATAGAAAGCCAGTGTCTCTTCCCTCACTGCCATGACTACACCATCCCTTCTCTTCAACAACTTAGTGTCTGTTTTAATGCATGGACACACATTTATGACGAGTTACCAAATGATGAAGTTATACAGTGTTTTAAATGAAAAATACAACTCTGTATATGTTTTACTGGACACAGATGACAGAATATTGTTTGTTGTAAATATGATGCTGGGGGGAACATCTACACCTTTAGGAGAAAACACAGAAAATGCTCCAAACCACAATGTCACATAAATAAGAAGCAGCAGAACGTGAGAAGGAAAGGGTCTGAAGTGCCTGAGCAGCTGAAGCCCATCTCAAACCCTCTGCCTTGGAATGGCAGCATTAAGCCAGGTCTAAATATGTGGTTCTGCACTCTCACCAAAATCTGGCTGTTCCTACCTGGCAGGGTGAATTTGCAACATATGACAACCTGAAAATAAAGGTATTTCCGAATTAGTTTGCTTCAAAATCAAATTTCAAGGAAACCTTACTCAGGAACTTACTTTGCTGGTATATTTAGCAATATCTGCAGCCACATCAGCTGAAGCTGTTGCAATTGGCAGGTCTGTGTTAAGTGAGGAAGAAAGTGTACTTGCAGATCCAGAACTGGTAACCATAGAAATAGGCTGAGTGCTTGTGACTAAGGTTATCGTGGATGTGGAAGTGCTCTGGGTGATCTCTTTTTGCTGCACAGCTGAAAAGAGAGAACACTGAGTGGGTCACTCACGTAAGAAATCATGAAAGCAAATGGGTAAACTTCTAACTTCAATATCAAACTTCACTGTGTGCACATATCCGTTTCAGACTTGCATTACTTACACAGTGGTGCCATCTAATGATTAATTATACACTGCCCAGCCACTGAACTTGTACATAATTGCAAGGCTTGAAGGTAATGAAGCAAATGTAACTTTGAAACTTATCATTTCAGACTGGCCAGTGCAAAAGTCTCCCTCAGTTCTGTATCCCTCCCATCTTGGGACTTTTCTATCCCACTTCCTATGAAGCCCCTTCCTAACCTCTCAGTCTGGAGAACTCCCTACTAACATCACACATACAAGTTAGACTTCGACTTTTCCATATTATTAAGGCGTGAATTAAAGCATGATTCTATTAAAAATAAGACTTCACCGAGTCTCACATTTGTTTTTCCTCACTGGACATTTCTGTGTCAAATTCGTGCAGTCTGCAAGTAGGAAGATACCACTTCCTCAACCCTGCTGAAATGGCAGACACAAAAGCAGTTTGGGGCCAGAGAAATGAGCCTCTGATAAACATCTGTATGTGAGCCATTACCAAAAACCTCTCTCCTGTATGAAACCACCAGTGGTTTTAGCAGAGAGGAGAATCTCTATTCATCATGCACGGCAGTAATCATTTCAGTTTATTAACTTGGAATTACAAGTGAAGCTAATTTACATAAAGCTGCTGTTCTGGGAAGTGAAGCAACAGCAGCATGGGCTTGTATTACCCTGTGGCTGCTATTAGTGAAACCTCAGGCAAAGGGATGGTGAGAAAACAGTTGAGAAAACATTCTAAATTTCCAGGGCTGTTTGTTCAGTAAACTACCATCAAAGTCTTGGTAAACAACAGGGATTTCAAAGACAAACAGAGCCTGGGTAACTTCATTGTTGTCAAATTATACTCTGAAAAACCGTTCAGATCAGCTTCTTGTCAGATCAAACTGGAAGCAATTTGTAGATACTGAGTGGTAAACATGCAAGTGGAACAGTTAATGGTTTCATCTTACAGTACAGAATTTAATTCGGTTCACTCTCCCAGATCTCTGATGGCTAAGAATAGCAAAAATATTTACACAGGCACGCACACAAGTTTTCTCTCATTAAAATAAAGAGACGTGACTCTAGAAACACACCAGAAAGTGCAGGTATGGTGAGTAAGCTGCTGTATTTTAAAGTCACTTATCAGAGCAGAACCACACTGTGAGATTTTGTTTATATGGAAGAACTCCTGGTTGGGCAGCCTTGGAGCACTGAGATCACTACTGGGGAATTACGGCACCACAGGCACGTTGGGTTAGAGAGTGTGTACCTTTAACTGCTTGTCTTGTCTGGTATCTTGTCCCTTGAGAGGACTGAGGCTGCTGTGACTGAGCCTGCTGGCTCTGCTGCTGTTGCTGCTGTCTCTGTACCTTCTGCATGTGCCATTTCTGAGAAGACGTCTGGAATTTATTGGAAGAATTCCACACCACCCGCTGCACAGCAGGGGCAGTTTCCTTGGGCAGCAAAGGCCTCTGCTTTTTCACGGGGCTCCCTGTGGCTGCAGATGGAGCACTGGCAGTGGCAGCAGCACTTGTAGTTGCTGTCACACCAGCTGGGGGGGTCTGGGCTGCAGAACGGGTCAGTACTGGAGTCTCTGGGAGAGGCTGGGTGCTTGCACTGGAGGAGGGTGGAGTTTTACCTACAACTAAACAAACATAGTATGTTACACCAGCTTTTCACAAACACATCTGACTCATAATCCTCCATCTTATTTTTGGAAGAGCCATATATACCTCCCAGTCTGCTCTGAATTAATTGCCTCAGCCTAGTTGAAGCTGTTGGCAGTTCAGATGCATCAGTAACTGAGCAAAGCAAAACAAAAAGTAAAAAACCCAGAAAAACCAGGCTGATCTCCTCTGAATTTATGTGAGAGGTCAGCACTTGATAGGATGTTTCTGGGTTACCATTTACACCTGTCATCCTGATTCCTATCGGGAGAAAAATACATTCTGAAGTATCAATGACTGAACAGTAAATGAAGGAATAGGGCACTAAAAACTTTCTGAACAATGGTGAAGTGGCACTGACAACCAAATAAGGATGACACCAAGTTGGGTGGGAATGCTGATCTGCTTGAGGGTAGAGGAAGGCTCTGCAGAGAGATCCTGACAGACTGGATTGATGGGCTGGGGACAACAGCAGGAGGTTCAATAAGGCCCCAAGTGACGAGTCCTGCCCTTTTTTCATAGTCACAAAGAATGAAAAATCATGCCTAAAAATTGTTTTGGTACAGATTTTATCTCAATGCAAAAATAAAGGTAACAATTCTGTCTTAGGTAACAGCCCTACAAGAACAGGAGGAAAAAAAGGAAAAAAAGAATTTCATCCTACCATCTTGTTTGGGAGAAGGTTCTTTAGATTCTTTCTTGTTTTTCCTTCCTTCACGAGCACAATGATCATCTCCTAGATCGATGACAAGTTCGCTCTCAGAATCAGAGTCCAGTCCTAGATGCACAGTTGGAGAGTCTGTTTCATCTTTACCTTTCAGCTTTTCTTTTGCAGGATGCTGTAAACTTTTTCCCTTTTCAGAAAACTCTTTTTCAGTGTCCGAAATGCACTTTTCCTTGACCGGTTCTTCCGTTTTCTCCACTTCTGGACTTGTGCTTTTAAGTTCCTCCTTGTCTTCATTCTGTGCTGGGGGCTTAGGTTTTTTTTTCAAGCTCAATGATTCTTTGTCACTTCTTGTACCTTCCTTGTCCTCACCATCATCTTGATCATTCTTTGATTTCTGATCCTCATCACTATATTCACTGTCACTGGTGTCGGATTTTTCAGAATCTTCAGAGTCACTGTGTTCTACTGCAGTATAAACAGCTTCAGATATTTCATTTATCCCTAATTGTGGGGAGGAAAGTACATTCCATGCTGACATCAGACTGACTGAAATTACCAAAAAAAAAAATACTCTATATGCTGGAACAAAGTGTACACATACCATTATCTTAACTCTCAGTCCTTAAGCTACAAACTTAGTGCCCTGTCTCAGTACCACAATGTTTAAGAATCAATCTCCACATATTCCCAATTTTTGTATTTCATTCACTGCTTTTTCCCCCACCACCTGCAAACTCTTTTGTTCAACTTGGGACCCAATGCTGGCAAATACAAAGAGGATTTACTTTTTTATCCACAAGAAACCACCTTAAAAAATCACTAATACTATTCACCTGATGACAGTTGCTTACTTACTTACATCCTAATTTGTGCAGCTGACAGAATTTGGGTATAATTCCCGAATTTTAGGAAATAGTAAGACTATAATCCTGCCACACTACCTACATCAGAATGGTACAAAAACAGATTAAAAGAGGAAAGCATGCTGACAAAAATCTGAAACACGAGGTCTCCCTGTGTTTTAAAGTAAACTAGTTCAGTGCATTCCACTTGCCTCAAAGATTTCAAATATCAATTCTGATTGATCCTCTTCTTTTAACACATAAAACATTTAAGGTTTCACTAGTCCGAAACTTACTTTAAACCTCCAATTCAGAATTTCCTCAAGTGTATCCTTCCTTTGTCCACTGTGTTCTCGAGGGACACTTACCAAGCTGTGCTTTGCAGCTCTCTATTGTCTTGTCCAGGTTGAGCTGGAACCGGCTGCGGATCTGTCGTTTTGGGGAGATGAGCTGCACTGGAGTGCTCTGCTGCTGGACTGACTCACTCAGCTCCTTGAGATCCATCTCAGCTTTGCTACGATCTAGAAAAAAGAAACAGAGCCTGAGAAAAAGATTTGACAAAAGGAGCAGAGATCACTGGCCAGGTAAAAGGCAAATTTCACCCAGGACGATGTGAAGCGAATTTCACTTCTTTTAAAATGATGGGCTAAATAATAATTCTAAAGTGACCTTACTACAACCAATGGATCCTTCCTCTCTGACGCTATATATTTCACACACAAAATGTGTGCATCAGTTACATGGACATTTTCTCCATCAATGTGAAATTATCAAGAAATCACCACTCAGGTCTGTAAGCTGTCTCACAGCACCCCTACTGCTGTTATTTACTACTAGAAGCAGTACTTTCAGAGAAAATTAAATAGAAATAAACATCCTTATAGTCACCATTTAAAATCCAAAAGTTAAGTCGTTGAGAATACATACAAAAGTGTGGATCGTTACACTGGATAGATTAATAAATTTAAGATAAAAAAATACATTTTTCAATATATGTCAGCAAAATGTTGAGTTTTCATCTACAGGTAGAGAATTTTCACTCTGACACACGTAACTGCAGAGCGGACATACTAAGAGTGCTAAAGCTAAAACTGTCTTAGCAGCTAAGTTTCAGATTTTTGCTTCAATTTTTCCATTTCAGAGACTGTATTCCTGTGGCATTCTATCCTTGACTCTTTGCCAAGAGTGCTGACACTCCATCAGTGCTCAGGGCACTAAACCAGCTGGAGTTAGCTGGTGGAAGAGGAAGGGCACATGGAGAAGGGGGAAGGAATGGAGAGAAGAATTACATTTGGCGAGTTTAACTCCTTGAGCTGGCCCATGGTGGGATCAAAAGAGCCAGTGCCATATGCTGGGAAAGGCCAGAGGGCAGGGAGAAGACAGAAGGTAACACTGGCACAGTGTGCATTTGTGCTTTGTCTGAAGTTTCATTCCAGAGCACTTAAATACAGCACACTATTGCCTTATTTGACTTTAAAAAAATACATATTTACAAGACATATTCTGCTGATGTACAAGTCAGTGCCAGAAACACGAAGGGCTGAGCCAATGACTCCTCTGACCAGACATCGTCCTTTACAAGCTTGAACTGCAGGATCCCAGTCCTCCCAGCACCCTGCTCAAGACACAAAGTGTCTTTGTTTTCTGCTCTTTCACTTCTATTTTTGCAGAGAGAAATCACGTTCCCATGACGCAGGACAGCGAGACACGATAAGTTATATCACAGAATCATCAGATTCGCAGAAGAATCCATGGCTGGCACAGCTGACACAAATGAAGAGGGGTTGCCATTTTCATTCCTGTCACCAGAGTATACACTTAGCAAAGGAAATTCCCCAAAGCTGAAAACATAACTGATACTCTACTTGAAAGCATCCAAGCAGTTCTTTTATGATACTGCTCACGGACCATAACATTTTACTCAAAATGTTATATGCTCCAGTCTCCCACCTGTGGCTCAAACAACTGCAGCACTGCAGATTTTCTCATGTTTTTCCAAATGCAGTGTCACCCCAGGTGAGCTGACAAACAGCTGCAGTGCAGCAGAAGAAATTAATTCTATGGTTATGTCCACCCAGATAGATTAACAGGCTGAAAAACAGACTTGTGGGCTTGTATCTAGAATCAGAGTGTCTGTAAGGCAGTGAAGACATAATTCAGCATTTGAACTCAAGCCTTCCTGAAATATCTGGCCAATACCCAGGGGCAGAATCCTATTTCTATGGGTAATAAATATCACGTGGAGGTAAAAAGCAGCCAGAACTGAATCAGAACACTCACAGGAACAAAACACAGCTGAGGATGCTGAGTTACATCTGTTTGGCTTTCAAAACTATTTTACTAAGCTTAGTACTTACCTACTTCATCTTTCAAAATTCCACAACACCAAAATTTACTTCTAGGGAGTTTCAAGACATCAAGAAACATTGCTAATTGCTTTATCCTTCCATCTCCCTAGAGAGGGACGGTCAGTGAGGGGGTGATGTGAAGACAGCAAGACAGGAGAAGCCCTAGTAAATCCCAAATCCCAAAGATCACAAGAAAACCTTCCCAGCGATTCACTTGAGAGATTGATGGGTGAAGAGCAGCAATGTTCACGTAATTACAACCTTTAGAAACTTACCCACTGTTTAGAAACATTCATTTGTACAGTTCAGCAAAAAAAAAAACAAAAAACATCCTTTAACTACTACTTATCAACACAAAGTAACAATAACAGAAACTTTCTTCAATAAAACAAAACAAAAACACCCCCAGCAAATCTGATGAAACAACAATTACAAATGTGCCTCATTTAAAGACCTCTGTTCATTTAAAGCCACATACCAGCAAGTTTGTTCATATTACGTTGCACTGACACCACCACAATTTGTTCAGCTATAAGAGTATTTAGGTTTTTCAAAGGACAAGACTAACCAAGATTAAGGTTCAGAATGCTTCCTGGAGTGGAGGTTCTTTCTTGCTTAGAAGAAATTGGTGTTGATGCTTGAGGAGAGAAAGGTTTGGGGCTGCCTGACAAGCTCCCTGCTTGACCTGTTCTCGTTGGTGCTGGAGAAGCTGAAAAAGTACAAAATTAATAAAGACAGATTTAAAACTAGAATGGCCTCCTAATCGCGACAATTCTAACTCTTTCGGTGTTTACTTCCACTCTCCAGTCATTTTGATAATTACAACTATTCTGCTATTTAAACTGAAGGGGTTTGGTCAAGTTTATTGGTCAAGATTATTTATTAATTTTTAACGTGACAGAGAGAACTGATGTTTCTTATCTGTGACACTGGAAGTTAAACACCCAAGTTCATAACCCAGGTCATAATGCAGCCTGTCTTTAAAAAGTACATGGAATAGTGCATTCCCAAAGTCCTGTACCCCACCTTTTTTTTTTTTTTTTTTACCTGTATTTTTCTCAATAAAGTCCATGGATTCTTCACTGGCACTAAAATGACTGGAAGTTGCTTTTTTCTCTGCATCCTGTTCGACATCAGATCCAGTGTGAACTGATGAGTTTGTACTCATTGGTGACCGTGGCATATCTGTCAACGAAATCCTACGGCCTGTGCTACTGCTCAGCATAGACTTGCTCATCAGAATCTTGGGTGATGCTGTCATATCAAAGTTCAGTTTGATTTTCTCTTGTTTGTCTGTCTTTGCAGTTCCAGCAGTTGGGTTTGCAGGGTCTAACAACATTTGGTATTGATTGTTGGGAGTATATGGTGTCCGGAAAGGTGCGTAATTAAATACTCCAAATTTTCTACGAATGTTATCAACATAAACCTCCATTTCTTGCATTGCACTATTGAAGATGCTTTTAGTCTTTTTCACAGAAAAAGGAATTTCTTTAGACATGAGGTAGCAATTATTTATTGGAACCCAGGCCCTATATATAAAACAGAAAAAGAAAAGATAATCTATTAACTATATTTCACACTGTGAATTGACATTGGCAACTTCTGTGCATACAGTAATTTATTTTAACCTCATCATAAAGATGTGCACACCTCAGATCATTGCAAAGAACCTACAGTTCTCCACAGCACACCACCAGACACAGGAATTTACCTGCATACTCACCAGATCATTTATGTACTAATCTCACAAACACAGCTCACATTCTACAGACATCATGTAAGGAACTAAAATCGTGCATGTTACGTTACTACATAGTTTGTTAGGGTCAGGGTTCAAAAGACAGGATACAAAATCTCTTCAAGTGCACAAAATTACCACAGGAATTTTTTAAGCACGGCCAAAGGCATCCTTTGGTTAAACTCCCACCTGTCGTGTTGGCCAAAGAAACGGGCATCGACTTGCCCATCTTTATCCCTCAGTGCTTTAGCAGGCCAGAATGGAAAGCCTTTGAGTTTAGCCCAGACCAAAGGGTGGGGATTGCTCTAGAGGAAGAGGCAAAATACACAGTCAGAAAATGCAAGCAGTAATACCTTCAAATCTGGCAATAAACATGATTTTAATTTTTTTTTTTAATTGCATACATTACTTAGGTTCAGTAAAGATCCAACATGCTCAAGGCATTTGCCAAATACAAGAGTCCACTTTACTATATACACATAAATCCTGAGAGGACAAAATGATAAAATTATATTTAAAAGAAGCCCAAACCACAAAACCTTACATGTCTGAACTCAACTCAGTGCAATTGCACTTCTTTATTCATTTACTTTTGATTAGTCCCCTCCAAATGTTAGGCTAGGGCCAATCTTTGAAATGCTCTTCATTTTCATGTAAGTCTGTGCCCTGGCAGAGCATGAGACAGTGAAAAGTCCTTGACTTCAGGTAAGCCCTGCTTAGCAACAACCAAAACATCTGTGTGTTATCAACATTATTCTCATACTAAATCCAAAACACAGCACTGGGCCAGCTGCTAAGAAGAAAATTAACTCTATCCCAGCTGAAACCAGGATAGTCCAAGGAAGAACCTGATGGATTATACACTTCTATTAAACAGAAAAAGGGTCACAGAAGAAAAAAGCGGTTTAAATTCTCAGGCACACACCTGCAAAAAGAGACACTCACACTTCAGAAACCCTCCCTGAGCGCTGGCACCATGTGCAAGCACAAATGACACAGGAGCAGTTATCTTATATTTGAGGACAGATAACCTGAGTTCTGAACTGGCTGCTGACATCCTTCACAGTTATTTCTGATTGAACCAATCCTTTTGTGAAAACATCTTGAGACCGTCTGACTCCCCAACGAGCACACTACACAAGCACAAGCTATTTGGTGAACTAAGCAGTTTTCCTTGACTCAGTAACCACCAAAGGTTTAAAACACAGAGGGGATAACAGCAACAGTGAAATGAGAACTACCAGTTCAAGGCAGTAGCCAGACTACCACAATCCTTAACTTACACAAGGCTCACAAAACCAATTTTCTCGTTTTTGGCAAGCAGCTAAATAACATTCCGGACATACTTCAATTTCATTCATCTGAAAAGAAAAAGCAGAGAGAGATTAAAGAGAGTCCCAAGTATTATTATGTTAGCCTGTCTAGTTTGCTAGCACCATTTTTCCACAAATTCATGGGGATAAATCCCCATTTCTGGGTGGCCAAGAAGACCAATGGCACATCAGCAGGACCAGGCACTGACCATGTCCCGCTGCTGAAGCATCTCAAATCCTGTCTTTGTGCAGAATCCACATATTCACTGACTTCTCTTCCCTCCCCTCCCCAGAATTTTTAATTATAAATAGTAAATATCCTAATGGAAGACACATTAGCAATGCCCTTGCCAGACACCGTTCTCTAGGCCGTGGATAAGAAAGCCTACAAAAATTACAGTTCTGCAATACACACACAAGAAAAGATATATTATTTCACTCAAGAATACATGAGATTGAACACTTTAAAAACACAGAACAGTTAAGTTAATTGGGGCACTCATACCTCATGCTCACAGATTTTGATGATGACTTTTGCTGTCTGTGTCAATTTGTGATTTCCTAAGGAAACAATAAAATGCTTTAACCAAGAAAATCGTTATGCTAGCATTATGCTAAAATCAACAGTTTTCAGATTTGAAAGTCAGTGATAAAAACAAAAGAGAACACCTAAAAATGATGTGAAAACCTACGTATAAACTACATGCTCACAAAAGCAGGACACGAGCACTTTTCTTCTCAACATAACATCGTAATAATCTTTAAAAGCTCCTTCTCAAAGCCTGTTGCAGCCTTCCCACCACCGAGGCACTCCTTCAGTGAGGGATGTGCTGTATGATCTTCTCAGTTAGGGCTCAGTTAAGTGCTGCACAACGCAAAAATGCTACAGCAACTTGGGAGGTGGAACCAGGCGATCTTTAAGGTCTGTTCCTACCCAAACTATTCAACGATTCTATGGACCCAAACCGTTCAATGATTTTAACTTATGTGAATTATTTTTTTCTAAGGTGGAATGAACAAGTAACAGCACAGGCTGTATTTGGCCCTACAGTTTTATGTACGCCAATTGTTATTAAAAAAAATAAGTATCTGTTATGTTTAGGCATTATGGTCTTTAACAAAGATACTTTCAGCATTTACCAACTAGAACTCTACAAATGGCTCCACGACTATTTAAAAGTTTCATATTTGAGGATATAAGTACATATCAACACTTACCCCCATTGTAAATAATGCAGTTGTGCAAAATCCATTTGGCATCAGCCAAAAATGCTTCAGTGCAACCGTACATTTTCTTTTTAACATTCTGTAAAGAAGAAATTAAGAATGTATCAGGAAACAGAAATGAGAAAAAAGTGACAGCTTCTTCCTGATAGATAACATTGTTATCTATCAATTACACAACTAAAAACTGACCCCTGGAACTGTTCAAGCCAGGCTGGACAATGCAATTCCCATTATCCACCTCTTGACTGTTTCTTTTTCTCCTACACCTCAGTGGAGATCACAGTACTTGCTGAATGATCAGTAAAATAAGTCTGGAATGACCCCTGGATATACACCAAATGGTCCCAGGTTAATGACCCAGTGATCCATAAACAGTTTACAAACATGATGATCAAACGCAAACCCTGGTTAATGTCTCTCCTGGAGATCATTCCTGGAATTAGATGAATTTAACAGGAGGAAGTCAGCAGTGTAAGTTTGTCTTTTTCATACTGTTTTTCCTGAGCATTTGTTATCGGTTCAGACAAAACAGTTAACTTGTTGAGTTGGCATATGATTTAGCTGCAACTGAATTGACTTTTATAGTAACAAAAAAGCCCCTTAAAAATAATTTCAAGCAACTTCTGTCCCCCGCCATCGAACACTTCAGAAACGTTACAGATAGCAATCAAAGTCAAGGAACCTTCCTCTCTCAGCTTCATACAAACCTTCTCTAATGTACAAAGGTCCATTGGATGAAAGATATATTCTGCATAATCTGGGTGTTGATCCAGTGAAACTGGCTTTTGAAATGGCTCTGTCTGTTAGGGGAAATAATAAACCACATCACTTACTGATACGAACAGGTACATCAGTGACACAACACTCACTCATTTTAAACACTGCTTCCAACTGTGTTATCAGAGAAAATTCTTCAAAGGTAATTATAAACTGTTGTGAGGAAGTAAATTATTAGCAGAACAACAGGAACTAAAAGGTCTCATTTGACTGATTTTTCTTTTGCTGGACATAATGAATTGCAAAAATTAAGAGGTTTCATAGAAGGTACTGTTACGATTTGCAGTCAGGGGGTTTTTGTGTGGACTGTTGAATGAGGCTCAACAGAGCATCTTTAGAAGAATAAAGGCACTATATTTCCAATTCACAAGGCTCAAAAATACTTTTTTGCCTGCACAGCAAAGAACAAGTGACCAGAACTGTTGAAACTCAGAAGAAAGAATGAGTGACTGGAAGAGTGGAAACCTGGAGGCAAGGGGATTTTGAGGAGTCTCAGACAGAAACATGGAGGTAGGTACAAGCTGCAGGAAATCCAGTTTTACCTCCACGATTCAGAGAACAGCAGCCTCATGTTGCATGAAAGTTAATGGCACAGGCACTAAAATTTCTTCAGCATTTTAGAAGTATATGATATAACTAACTTTTGTGGCAAGAACTGTTTCTAGTGACAGATAGAAGCAATGTTTTTGACAGGTATAATCACTAATATAACAGTGTCTGGGCCTTGGGCTCCTGTCCAGACAACTGTATTGGTAAGAAATCGTGTCTCCTCACTCCCCTTGTACCTCAGAGACATCACTGTCCACTTTCAGAGAGAGAAACCATGTTCCACTGGAAAACCACACTCTATTTTCACTATACCTACTGAAAACACATCCAAAAGTTACAGCAAAAACTGCATTTTAAGTGCACTCCAGAGCAGTCTCTAGAAGCCAAGGTAATCTGTCTGTGCAAGGCAGGTGGCAGGCACCACAGAGGCTGTCACAATCTGATAAACTAAACTAGGTTCATCATCCCCTAAAGGAAGCAAAACCCAGGATTATGACAAACATATGACCCAAGTGTTTAAAGAAAAAAAAAAAACAACAAAAATTTCCTTACCCCTGGCTGTTTCATTTTCTGTAGTGCAAACTTCAGTAGATATGATAGCTGTTCGATGGTGAGCATTGTCATTGCTTTACTCTGTGTTTCTATGCACTCTGCCACTGTGATTTTCTACAGGTTAAGATTAAAAAAGAAAAAAAGTTGTCAGCAAATATTTCTAGGTAAATCCTTCTCCATTGAAACATTCCAGTATTCACGTGGAATATAATAGCTGTTTTATACGAAAAAAAAGCCCTTTCTGATGATGCAGTGTAAGTACTTCAGATGCTTGTTTTACTTGGTTTTTGTTCTTGGTATGTTCATTT
>VZRE01013808.1:274840-301516 GCA_013396775.1 Cephalopterus ornatus | reverse complement strand
AAAAAAAAAAAAAAAAGGAAAAGAAAAAAGGAAAAGACCAGAAAATTATCTGTCATCTTCAAGGTCACGTAAAGTAAAAGTGCGAATACATAAAATTCCCAAGTACAATGTGGGTTCACAGCAATGTGAACAAATGAGAAGGTCACCTGGGCTCTAATATAATAAGTGATCAAAAAAACCCCATGCAATAAACAAATTTGCTTTCATTATAGATATTTGGATGCTAAGTATCCTCTCCCCAGAAATCTTCGGAGAGGAATGATTAAAACTCTTCCTCAGCCCCGCAGAAAAAAACTTGTAATAAAATACCCACTTGTTTATATAGACCCTACAGTGCATTTTTTTCTGCAGTGCTGAAAAGCTGACCAGCCCACTAGGAGAAGCACAAGTTAAGAAACGAGTGGAAAACTGCAGAATGTTTTCAGAATTAGTGGTGCCTGATGAAGAGATTGCTCTTTGAAACGGTGCTTTTCTAGAGCTGGAAGCACAGAGGAAGTTGAAGACTCGTGGTAAGAAGGCAAACACAACCCAGGCACACACAGAGAACAAGTGGTGAAGCAGAGCCTCTTCTGCACCAAATTTTCCTGGTACCTTTCCCAAGAGGCGATACAGGAATAAACCGGGAACATTTCAGAACACGCGAAAAGCCGCTTAAATCTCCAAAGCAAGAAAGAAATCCACTCCTTATATCCAAACTAACCTCACATTCTGGGCAAAACCAATCCCCCTCTGGTTCGGCTGTGAGTTTCAGACACTTAGCATGATAAACCCGAGGGCAGAGTTCGCAGCAGAGGACTTGGCCTTCCCGATGACAAACCCAGCAATAGAAATCATTCCGTCCATCCTGCGGTACAACATCAACAGGGTCTGTGGTGAGTGGCTGCTTCATATAGTAAAACGGACCATGTCTTAGTTCTGACTGAAATGTAGGCAAGAAAAACAGGTTTGGTTTCAAAACAAATTTGCATTTTTTTTTTTTTTTCAAATCGTAATATTCATAATATATAAGCAAACAGCAATTAACAGAGTTTGATTAACACGTATGCAAGCACAGTATCTTAGTCATCGCACAAAATCATTCATTAAGAAGTTTACTTCTTATTCAGATGTCGAATGACAGTTTGCACTCAAGACCAGCAACAAATTTTTCGTGGCAAGTGAGGGCATCGAGTGCAAGACATGCAATCCAACAAGAGAGAGCAAACACTTTAAGCTTCAAGAAAGAAGTACTGCTACTGAAGCCATGAGCTCTTCTGAACTGGGGATTCCATGGGGCTGTGCAAGCTAAATACTGAGATATTTAGTGGTGGCTTAAACCTGGGACGACTGAAGAAGTTAGTCCTGAAACGAGGAGTAGAACGCCATGCAAATCTGGGCTAGTTTGCAGCAGTTCACAGCTCTGCACCATGAAGCAAGCCAGTGCCAACTCTGATTAATAAGGCAAACACTAGAGAAGGATGACAAAGGAGCAAATTCACATCCTGAGCAGCCACCTTCGCTACTGGGAGAGATTCCATTCATCATCTAAATGCATATCAAAATTTGAGACTCACAATCTCCACTGGTTTGCCTGCACTAGAAAACAGTGTTAAATTTGCTGCTCTTCCACTTGAGCCCAACAGCCCAAAGATGACACAGCTGATGCCAAAGCACAAGAAGTCAAGAGCCTGGGAGGGCTTAAGTGGGTCCACAGATACCTAAAGTTTGTTGTATCAGCTTTGAAGAGCTGCTAACGTTTACTGGGAAACTACATTCTATCTATTAATGGATAAAGGAACTTCAATTCTCTGTTTGGTATTAATTATAGAGGTGGTTTGCTGAGGAAGGCACAGGGGGAAACAATCTTGAGATTTTAGGCAGTTTGTCTGATGTAAAACCACTTGCTCATGACATCACTCAAGCATCCAAATGCTTGTAGTCTGCAAAACCATTTTTGTTTGGTTCTCAGGTCATTTTGCATGTGTCCTACGTTTACATATCTGGAAGTTCTGAGATCCCTGGGCTGTCACATGTCCGCGTGATTTTGTATCTCTGGGGCATGCTGTACAGAATCAGTCACATGGGGCATAAATAAAGTCACCCAAAACAACCCACATGCTACTTTGAACCATGACATTTCTACATATCTGAAGTTAGAAAGGATGAGATCTAATTACTTGCATGAACAAAGGACCTTCAAGGTAGAAGTGACAACCCAACTGAAGATCAAATCAAAAAATACCCAGAAGAGATACCATCTGCAATTATCTAACACTGCATAACATTTTAGGCAAAGAAAGGATGTTACCCATAAACATTCTGGCATCTAAAATTTCACATTAATTTCTTTCAGTTTTGGTGGTTTTCATTTTCTATTCTGCAAGTGATAAAGCCTCAAAACACACTTTGATCCCACCACAGAAATGAGCAAAATGATACTTCTGTACTTTATAAATACACATTGAATCCTATACTATGACAAGACTTTCAGAAGGAAGGTTCTATGAGGCCTTGAGGAATAAGTGGGATAGCATAAGGATTTAACTCCATTTCAATGTATTGCTGCTACAATCAAACAGATTCAAAGGCATAAGGAAACACAGAGTGAGGAAGGGAATTTCCAGTAATTTCCAGTGGAGAAACATGTTCTGTTTGCAGCTTTATGCACCACAGCTGTGAGACCAAAATCTCAGTCTTGTATACGTGGAGATGCAGCTATGGGGCATTTCCTCCACTGCAGATAAAGGAAATCACCAGAAGAATTTAACACATATTCTGACTTTGAAGTAGATATAAGCAGTATGTGCACACTTTGTGAGATTCAAAGATTCAGCTTTAAGAAAAACATAAAACCTGTGAAACTATCCCACAGAGATCGGCTCAGAACATCCAAACTGAAGAGAAGTCCATTTTGGCTGAAGCATGAGAAGAATTAGTTTTCTGTTCAAGGATGCTTATCTCATTTAGATACCTTATTTTGCTTAAGCCAAGTTTAAGAAACAAAACAAAACAAAAGGTTCAAAGACTCAAAAGAGACCCAAAGAACAAAACTAAAGGACCGAAAATGAATGATTCAACTGCATCGAAGAACCTTTTCACCTGTTGTAATCAGAGTAATGTTTTAAGAGTTAAATTTTTAGCAGCTGGTAAAGTCCAAGCTCAAATAGGTGGTATCTTGTTTTAAAGTTTTTAATAAGTAAGACCTGTAGAATGACACAGAAAACTGAAGGAAAAAACCAACAGTATCGTAGTGCTGTTTTGGGGAGAAAAAGATCACTATTTATATTCAGTTTAAATGAATACTGAGCAAGTAATAAAACAAGCTGACAACTTCAATTACATTGTAACTGACCAACAAAGTGTCCTAAGTCTCTGATTTGTAACCTGTCCTAGCTACATTCTACAATTCCATAATTCTTTGCCCTTATTTCAGCACTTTAAATGCCTGTTGGCACCATCCTGAAGATCTGTTACTGCACCCCCAACATGTAAAACAAAGCTTCAAGCAACTGTAACTTCAACAGTGGTGTATCTTGGAATACTCAAAATATTGCAAAGCACTTTGTAACGTAGAATATTAAGTTAGAGGTTTCCAGGGATGTTGTGGTACCTCAAAACAGATTTATCAGCCAATGAGAAGCACAGCTATCGGCTACATTGTACTTGAAACTTCACCTGAGAGCAAAGCTAGTACCTGTATGCTTCACTCTCATCTGCTCAGCAGTAAAAGGATCTCTAACAACTCCTGCTACTACAGAGAGCAGAATTTGCACCCACTTTAAACACAATCTTCAGGCCCACTTCAGACTTGACATGCAAGACAATATTAAAAACAACTTGTGGAAGCTGAAGGAAACTAAACAGTTCATATTTTCTTGCTAACTTGTAATAAACACAGCAAAATAAGCAAGTCTGATTGGTTTTCTTCATTATTATTCTATCCTGTACACTTCAGGTCTGAGATACCTGGAAAACAGAAAAGGATTTACCGAGGGGAATGTATCACGTTCAACAACTGCAATTGTGTTTTCACATGTACTTCTAAATGCAGGAAGTGGAAATTAATACCCTAGGATTCAATTCCACTGTTTGTAAAATTATCTCTACGCTGCACAGGTAGAAGCTCAGACTTCAGTGGGGCAACATCTCCCCAGAAAACTTCCAGGATGTAGAGGAATAAATCCAGCCTGAAGTGAAGCTCAGCAAAAGCCAAACTGACCCCGGTGCACTACTGCAAGCACCTCTCCACATGTCAGAGCTCCCAGTTATCCTGAAATAAAATAGGGTTGACACTGGTTTTTAAGGCCTGATTTAGTCACAGGCATTGCTGCAGGACAACTGCAGTGATTAGGAATTTCATTTTCTTTCTTCACCAGTGCAACTGTGCCAGGATAATATCTAATGTGGGTGTTGTTATGCCAGGAAAAAGTGCTTTTAAATGCTCACAACTTAATCCCGTGTTCATATGATCCTGGCAAAAAAAAAAAACAGTGACACACAAAAGAGAACTTCGAAAAATACACAGGTATGTCATCATTACATTAGACATGAAATAAATTCAGTAAGGCTGAAGACTGCTTTCAGGTAATCTCCTCTAAGATGATGCAGATGCTTTACAGCATTTGCTGTTCAACACATATCATTCTTTCACATGCATCATACAATGAATCAGAAATTGTCAAAGTCTTCCAGAGTCAAGTTCTTCCAAGAACTACAACAAATGCTACCATTTGGGTATTCAGAAGTCACTAAAAATGAGGTTTCACGCATGAAGGCTGAAAAGTCAGTGTGACCCTTTGATTCAACTCCAATTGCTAGGAGTGTACGTTGCCCAGGAGTTTCAAGGAAGGGGAGGGAATCTGCAGAGCAGAGAGGATGGAGCTGACTTTTGTTAATAATTCGCAGTAGGACAGGACTGAAAGCAGATGAGAAACTTCCACTAACATTATGAGATATTTCTCAACTTAGATATCACACCACTGAGCATTTCCTTTGAATGGTTTTAATTAATAACGGCTATTGTTGTTTTTTTAATGGTTTTTACATTTCTTCATAATAATTCTGTTCAAAATTACATTTATTGATTATACATCTTATTAGTTTTGTGAAATCAATAAGCAGGACACAGGTGGTCTTTCTCAACAATAATAAAAGAGCATTCAAACCCAAATGAGAATGCCAATTCCTACCCCCGCTGCAGTCAAAAATTAGTAACCAACTTCTTAAGAGTAGAAGAATGGAGCTTCCTAAAAAGGAGTGAGCTCCTGATCAGCTGTCTCTACACCCTTTACTGTTTCATACTCTAGCATAACAAAACCACAACTTCTCTTACCTGCTCTTTATTATTACTGTTCAATAGACCAGGTTTCTTTTTCTTTTTTATAGGACTTGCTGATGCATCTTGTGGTGAGTGGCCATTAGAGGAATGTGGAGGGCTGGGAAATTTCCTTTTTTGTGCTGTGCGTTCAGCAGAGCCAGGATCTACAACAGACACACACAACGTGGTTGAGGAGCGCAGACTGAGGAGAAACATCCCAACAAGGTTATGGTTTGTCATCCGCACTGTGCAAAGGTTTTAAATTCATCTTTTTAAAGCACGAACATTCGCAACTTCATTCCCTCAGAACAGAAGTTAAATGATTTCTAACAAATATAAAATGCCCAGCCCAGTTCTAAAGAACTCACTGGTGTTTTTCAAAAGAAACAGGTGTGTAATGAGTTGTAAAGGACAACCATAGAACAGTGACATGATCTTGACAAAATACAAGTGAAAGTTCATCAGAGTTGGTTTGACATGTTTAATTCTTCCCTAAGCTTTTAACGCATCCAACAAACAGAACTACAGCTAAAACCATAAGGATCAGAAGTCATCAATATCACTGATTGGTTTTCTTCATTACCTCAAAACACAGAACTGCACAGGAAAACAAAAAACTCAAAACTGTGGGTTTGGCCACTTTCTGCACAATTCCATGGAAAATACGGAGTTACATGGTGCCTTCTAATCTACCAAAAGCTTGACAACTTGTGTCAAGATAACGTTCAAGGAAACCATGAGTAAATACGAAAAATATATTAAAATACAGATTGAAGACTATATAACTGAAAGAGGGAAAACAAACGTGGCAGCGTTTGCCCCTCCTGAGTTTCATGACTCTAGAACAGCTGCACCAGGCTAACAACACAAGTCATTCCAACAATTTTAGGAAAAGTGTCTGCCACTAGTTCTGGAGGCACAGCTGCTTCAGCAGTGCTGCCCAGCAGAAATGTCGTGGCAGCTCTCAGGGAAACTTTTATGTTGACCTAAGTTACAAAACCTTTGGCAAAACAAAGTTAAGTTGGTTTAAATAAACAAACAAAAAGTGTTTATGTTTTGAGTTGTGACATTAGGACCTGACTTTTTTTTCCTTCCCACACACCCCTCCATTTTCACGCTTGTAGGCAGCACTTAGGACCAGTTATCTCCTGACATTCCTGGGCTGGATTCAATCAATACATCGTGTCTGAGGCCACGATTGTTACTTGATGCGCTTTGATTCAGGAAAACCTGCCTGCCACTCCATTTAGCCCAAAATTTGGATTGATTTGACATTAGAGAGAACTGCCAGGATAAGGTATGTCACCTGTATGTGTGAAAAGCAGAGTATCTGCTTCCTCCCCTCCCTGAGCAAGTCTGACAAGTACAAACCCCAATTCTGTAGGACTCTGATGCCAGGAGGAAGCTGAGTGGGTTTCTCAGTTTAGCTGGTTGTGCACAGAAGGTGGCAGAAGAACTCCTTGGGCTGGGATATGCTTCACATATCCCAAGGGAGCTTCGCCAACCCAGCCGTGCTGGAAGAAACACTGCAGCATCAGTGTCAGCTGAACCAAAGCCCACAGCTAAACCAAAGTGATCAAACCTAAAACCAAAAAAAGCTCTGAATTCTATTTTTTTTCTCATGAAAGTAGAACACAGCTTATTCAGCATGGGAACTGTTTGCACTCAGTGATCTGCAAAACCAGCATCATACCATAATCTTTTCTCATCTTCCCATCACCACATTAAGTCTTTGTTTCTTTATTATAATTTGCAGTTCCCAACAGTCTTTCCACACATTACTAAAGACAGTCATAAGAAAACTTCTCTCACTGTGAAGTGCTGATCATGCCTTACTCTTGTCTTCTCAATGCAGGGAGATGTGAGAATTGTCTCTCTCTACAGCAAACAACATCCCCAAAGGACTTGCACGGATGTCTGAGCCAGAGTTTCTCACCAGCAAATAAAGTCATCTCTGCAACACCCTCAAGAGACTCAGCTTTTATTCCCAGACTGTACCTATAAAGGGACAGCTTAAACCAGGAGGGTAAAAGGACAGCACAGTTTTCTGCCCTTTGGCTTCCATTTCTTACTTCCTGGCACAAAATTGCCACCAGTGAAGCACAACAGTTTCCTTTCAGCTCCTCAGCCTCAGATTGTGGGGATTAAAAAGAAGCTGACTGTGACACTGCACATTGTGACTCAGCTTTAAGTATGAAAAAGAAAATCAGCTGTAAAGTTCCTGCCCCCCATGATGTAATGCTTTTCACTATGAATGCTGTTTTTTCCTAAATTAACTGAGTCAGGGTCAGGAAAAGGGTTAAACTGGTATTAGCTAAACCAGAACTGAATTACAATTCAGTCACAGTCAAATCCAAACTACACTTCAGCGGAAAAGGTGCTGATTCAATACTGACCCTAGGAAATGATCACACAAACAAAAATGCTAGATTTGAAAATCTACTTTAAGTAACGCAATTCTCTTCCGTGGTTCAAGAGCATACAAGGGATTTTCAAACAAACCAGCGGTGACTCATAGACAATACACAAAAACTGACCTGAAATACACTTCCTTTTTTTTTTTTCAACTGGCAAGTCACTGAAAGGCACAGAGATTTTCTTGAGGCAATGTAAGATGTAACTGGAAAAATCAAGGAATAGACAGGAAAACAGCAGTGCACTGGCATCTTCTTTCAGATTTAGTTACGCTGGTGGAACAGACCAGTGCCTTTAAAAACTCTCACAGTATGTTGCCAATTTACCAATCTGTGAGGGACCTAGTAACGTGAACAATCTCTTAATTCAGTTTAAGAAACAAAAGAATGGTAGCACCTACTTAAATTGTTTGAGTTGTATCTTCCAATTTTAATCAGGACAAAAAAATGCTAAAGTTGACTTTTGTGTGAATTTCTTTCAACAGGAGTGCCCCACTCAGCACCGGCTGCTGCTTCTCCCTCCCCGGCTCCTGCAGCTGTGTGAGCAGAGTTTGTGTGGCTGAGCTGGGAACCACATCAAGAAACTGATTCCTGTTAAAACAACCTGTCTGGAGAAAAGTGACTTTTTAACCTGAATCATTTTCCCCCTGTTGTGTTACTTGAACAAAGTGAAACTAATCCAAGAAGACTGGTCTCTTTTGTTTTAATTTAAACTCTGCAGTAACTTGGTGACTCCGTTACTTCAGAGCTGGATTCAAGTTTCTGCACCAAAAAGGAACGGCAGTAATCTGTGGGATCTCTTCTATGACAAGCAAATTTTTTTTAAATTTAAAGTGTTTGATGAGCAAGAACGGTCTCACTTTAGGAAATATCTCACATACCCCTGCCATCTCCCTGCTCCTTCTGAACTCCTTTCACACCCTGAGCACGTCAACCTGAACCAGGCTTCAGGTAGGCATTAATAATGTATGCCCCCCCACAACTTTCTAGCTGAAAAAGGCTGAGATCATGTGCAATTAATCAGCACTCAGTTAATAAGTAATGAAACGTTCTGTGTACTAAATGCAGGGCATTACAGCAGAATAAATTACCACTCCATTGACAAACCAACTGTACTAACAAATTCATTTGCCAAAACCATTTGCCAAATTTACTAAAAAATTAAGTTCGCCAAGCAAGCTTAGTCTTCTTATTTCTTGTGGGATTTTGCTTTCTTAGCACCATTTTAAAATTGTGCTTCCAGCTTAAGTGAAGCAATAGACACCTGAAAATAAATTTTTAAACTCTGAGTAAAAGATACCTAGTTTTACACCACAATGTTAGGATTAATTGGTCTGGGATGTTACCAAGGTTGACACTAAGCACCTCTGAGTGCTCTTGCAAACCATCCATTGGGGAACAAGCTCACCTGAGCTTCACCTGAAACTTGAAATCTTTGTTTTAGTATGCCTTCATGTGACTAAAGGATTAGTAACTAGTGCTCCCAGGAGACAGACTAAAGCATACTTAAACCTGAAGCAACTTAATTTCACACTTTACGACTATTTTCCAAGTCCAGTTTTATGTGATGGCAATGCAGTTTTTGAGCAGATAACTACGATAATGGTTTAATACATTATAGCTTAGGAAAAAAAAACATAAAAACCAAACGAAAGTGTATTATTTATATCAGCGATCTTATCTGACTGCAGCATATGGAGCACAGACCACAACCAGACCTTTCTGTGCTCCAAACATTGCCAAGTGCTGCACTGGGAACGCTGCACAGCAGCGATTCCTCACAACTCACTGAGAAGTCTCCTTTTTCTCAACAGAAGCAGGTGCCAACTCAGAAAATGTCTAAAAGTAGGATGTTGTTTTCCCTGCTCTTCCTGTGATACTCAAATGTAATTCTTCTCGAAAACAAGCAACATCAACATGCCTTACTGTCAGAACACAGCCTAAACTGCTCAGTTCCAAAGACCAACTGACAGTGATGTCTCTTACTCCCTTCTTTCCATACATCTTTTTTGTTGATTTTTTTTCCTAATTTTTAAAAAATTTACGCTAAATAAAATCAAGGTAATTCCAGACTAAAACCATGATGAAATCATGTACTTCCAGGCATCTCTTATATTAGCATTAGTTTCTCTACCAATAAGATCTAAGTTAAAGCTTCCCAGCACCTTCCCACAGATGGAAAAAGGGAAAAAACTGTTTCTCTAGCACTGTTGTTCGTTCACCCAGGAAGCAAGATGGTTTGGAAAACTGACATGGACTAAATAAAATAAAAAATAAATTAAAAATAAAATAAGATAAAATTAAAAAAAAAATAATAAAAAATAAACACCGAAAAATTGTTTTCAGCTGGATGAGCACAGCAACAAGTGCCAAAGTCGATAGTTCCCAGAATAAAGGAAAAGGATGGAAATGTGGCTGGCAGGAAGGAGGATGCCAGCGTGGCAGCTCAGACTTGGATCAGAATATATTGCCTTAGTGTTGTATCCTCAATACAGTGGATAGCCAGCCAAACAAGAAAAGCCTGAGTAAATCAGAATTACAATGCTCCATGACTTTAAAATTCAACCTCACAAAAAGTTAGACAATCAAAACAACAGCCTTCCCCAAAAGTGTGGAAATTGCAGGATAAAAGCTTTTACTGTCAGCAAAAGAATTACCCCTTCTTTGGGATAGGGTATACCTCGTGGATGGGAAGAAAATGTTTGCATTTCAAAATAAAATACAGACAATCAAAAAACTGTCTTAACTACATTAGGTTTACTATACTTCCATAAAGAGTATTAGTTATTCAAATTCTGCACTTAATTTTCTCCTATTTTAGACACAAATGCTATGAAAAATGAGCTGTTTACTGCTTGTAGAGCAGAACTACTCAGTTCTGGCAATTTTCAGAAAGTGACAAGAGGTAAACTCAGAAACACATTTGTTTAAACAATAACAAAAAAGAAAAAATTAAAAAAGCTTTTCAATATGATTAGTGGCAAAAATGTGAAGATTAGCAGTCATTTTGGTTTTCCAGGAGCCAGAAATAGCAACGGATTTTTTCAGCGAAAGCATTATTTCGGTCTCCCAGGAGATATCAGTAGACTGAGACACAGTGACACCAATGAATTTTCTGTGAGTAGGCTTTTGATATCTTAATGCAAGTGGGTCAAACATGCAAAATTCTGAATAACGTTTCCAACTAGAAACACAGTCAACTGTTCAATATAAGACAAACACTCAGCAGAAGTGTCACTTAAACAGAACCAGCCCAAGGCTACTTCTGTTAACATTAATTCCCAGTGCCACATTATGCCTTTTATTATGACACCAAGAGTTCTGCCAACGTCTGGTGAACCAAATCTAGGAATTAAATTCGATGAAATATAACAGAAGGACAAAAATTTAATGAACGGGGTTTCATGAAGAATTCATTTGATGGCTGTAAGAAACAGCTGGGTTGGCTTAAAAGAGAAGCCAGTGTGAGAGAAGGTACAAGAAAAAAAAGGTGACTGAAGACTTCCTGAGCTGTCATTACCCCACAGAAATGCATATCTATGCCTTTAGAAGGAACAAGAAGGAAACCAGAAAACTGACTTCCACCTAGACTGCCACTTCTCTCTTCTTTCCTCCTTCTCAAAAAATCTCTGAATGCTTGTACTTTAAAACGGTATGGAAAGGAATCGATGAAGAAATCTGCAAGAAAACATACCAATACTAACTCCAGCTCAATTTGACAGAGCAGGTTTCAATTAATAATTGACATGAATTCCTGAATTGTGAAGTCTCACAGTTAAATTTATTACCCTGAATGATTGTTAAGAGATTTACAATTTTTCAAATCCATTACCTATACTACTACAGCAAGGTTAATTACCTTCAAAACACCTAACAAAATCGTGGATAAATTTGTCAGAACTCACACTCAACCTTGAGCCATTTTAATCTTCTGCCAGAATTCTGAAACATGATGCAACTGCAATCAACCACTAAAGCCCTGTTTACATTCCAGAAGCATCAACTGAGGTAATTAACCCAGTCCAGTTGCCTAAAGTAGTAAGAGGTCAGCCATGGTTGTATAAATTCTGGTGAACTCCTACCACCTTACAGTTTTACACAAGTACAAAAAGACGCTGTTACTTGTTTCTTCACTGTAGGGCTCTGGAAGACGAAAAGGAAGCACTTTCCAACAACCTGCAGGGTAAGGAGCTGTGAGGCGTGGATAAGCTGGAGCCTGGCTGTGGGGGAGCTGCTGCCCCAAGGCACTCACAGGACCCAGTGCTGATTCCTGATAACAAAGGCCTGGGGCTGCTGCCCGCTGTTCACTGGAAGGGTCTCAGATTTGGTTTCAGGTGGCAGTTAGGAATCTCCATCTCTCTGTGATTAAATATTTGGTATCACTGTGAAGAAAGTTGATACACGATGTGCTATGATGAAACTGTTGGAAAATATACAATGCATTCCGGGAATTCCACTTAACTAGTCATTTTGTGCTCATATTCATGATGGTTGAACAGTTTATCCATGAGAGGAGCCCCTACTACCAAAGCCTTCAACACCAACCTGCTGCAGCGCAAAAGCTGTAAAAGCCAGAATCTTCCCCTCTAAGCAGTACAGGATTTTATGCCAGGCTAAGACCATCTAATGGCCTGCTCCCAGCCATGTCCAACATCTGTTCAACTCCCCAGTAATCTGGGTCAGGGAGACAAGCAGGTAGAAAACTACCTCTAAACACAAGTCCTTACCTGACTGAGAAGAAGGCTGGCTGAGAGCCAGCAGAGATGTAAAGGCAATGTAAGAGATGTGTGACTGATGATGGCAAGAAGAGACTTAAAAACCTCCTTCTGGCTGGGCACTAAACAGGGAACGGTTCCAGTACTAGGCTGAAATGCACGAAAACCTACATGGAAGCCAAAGCCCACTGGAGAGTTCATTCTGTCCAAAGAGAAGAGGTACAAGTGAAGGCAGAATTGCACCAAGCAATTAGGTTGTTAAGCTGCTCTGGAACCGCAACCTGGAAATGTTTAGGCATGTATCCAGAAACCTTGCAAGCCCCATCTTGAAATATTTAATAAACAAGGTTAAAAAGAAGTCCATAGGGCTGGAACAGAAATATAGCAAGACATTAATGCATCATATGCAGAGGACAAAACATAGTATTAATCTAATCCATGGCATTTCTCCTTCATTAAACAGCAATCCTCTGTTGGCTCCATTTTATATTTTTGGACTCTGCATTCTCTTTAAGCTGTCGTTTCCCATTTCCAGTTCTCAGATGCCTTATACCTTCTTGTTCTCATCAAGAGAGCAGTGCATTTTAAAACCTTGTCTTTAGCAAAGCTGCACACGCACAGCTTATAAGCAGATCTAAATTATAACTGCTACAGTAACTCTACTCCTCTTCCCTTTCCCCCCCTCATCTGTCGCCATCACTTTTTGCAGACAGACACTTTTGTGTATTAGTAGGGTTAATGAGTTCATGATTCAGGCAAAACTGGTACTACAAAAAATAATCAGTTTTCTGCTAGATCAGCTGCTTGATACAGCTGATTGTGCAACAGCAGAAGCCCGAGGAGGAGAGAAATGCAGCTGAAGACAAACACAGGGCTGCACAGCCCTGACCCCAGCTATGCGCTCACTCTTGTATGTCACATTATAAAGTAATAAGTGTAAGCTTTAAGCTCTGGTTTCATGAGAGCCTAACCCCATCTAAGTGCTTGCTAACAAAGCTCTTGTACTTCCTGCACCCAACTGGTGTATTCCTGCCCTCTCTCTTGAAGCAGCTCTGGCAGCCTACCAAGCTGTTTCAGCACACTGAGCTAGTAGAAAACTGTTCATGTTTTATGGTTCAGTTAAGTTTCCTGCCAGCTTAGGTATGGAAGGAAGTGGACAAAACTGCTGCACTGAGCAGTTTGACCAGCTCAGGCTGCTTTGAAACCACCACGTTACTTCGACCAATTCAAAGGCTGTGTTAACACCCGTGTTACAGATTAAACAATGCACGGTTTGGTTTAGCTTAAACTCAACTGGAGTTGATTTACAGCAATTAAACTGCTTGTACCAAAACAAGAACGTTCACGAAGAGGTCTGCATCAGGCTAATTGGTTTTAAAGCAATTAAATTTCTTTTCCTACAACTTTCTTTAGACACAGCCTCACATGAGCTGTACAGACGGCAGCAGGGCAAGTCAGGTTACAGACGTGCAGCACATCCGCCAAGTGTGAACTTACACAATAACACGGATTGATCCCCCACACAGGCTTCTCACACCACCAAAAAAACCCAAACAAAGCACAAAGAGCTGTGTGCTCCCCCTCAGGTTTGTCTATATAGGGCCAACTTCCTCATCTGCATCCTTTCTAAAACACACAAAGCAAAACTCTCCACAAGATAATTGCTACAAGTGGAGACATTGCTGCCACTATCCCACTAGTTCAGAACTTACCTGTGTTTTTTCTGCCTAACGCAGAGTACAATAAGTTTTGAAATTCTGGATTGTAACTTCTCTGCTGCAGAAACACTGCACTGGACTGACAGAGAAACTTGTCTCGGTCGTGTACCAGGAGTCCAGAAAGATTCATTATACCAGGCCTGTAATGTGGTCAGCTCTTGGAGATGACAGTTATAGTTTTTACTTCCTGTGACAAACTACATATTCAACTATTATAGTTCTACCACTAATTCACAGGTTAGGCCGGGCACACAACACAGCGAGATGGCTTACAGGCAAGTCTCAAGATTTCTTTACAACCCACACTCTTCACTGAAAAAAAAAAAATAAATCTGTAAGGACTTGGGGTGGGTGGTTGTTATTCTTGTCCTTAGAATGGTGTTGGTAAGGGTTTTAGCCACATACATGCCAAATTTAACAAACCAACTAAAGCAAATCAGTATCTAGTTTAATAAATATCATTTATCTTATTATTGTTCAAGTAATTTAACCTCTCAAGTTTTATCTCCACTGTGGTGATGTACAAAGGCCACTCAGATCACTCCCACTGGTATTTAAAACACTTAGAGTCCTCCTACGTACAGACTGGTGACTTCCACACAGTGACAGCCTGGGTCGACCTAAACCAGCACCGTGGTCAGTCTGGTTTTGTCTTCAGCTGGTTCAGAGTTGTATCAACAGTAAACAGCATAAAAACATGAGCCTCTTTCTGCCAGGTTAAATCCCTCTGAATTGGCCAATTTTAACTGATCAGAGCAAGGGAAGGTGCAAGATCACGTGGCTGAGAAGGCTGGAGATGAAAGACTGACCCTTTCAATAAGCATGATATATTAAATCAGTTTACTGTCCTATGAAACTTCATCTTAGCCCTACAAAAAAAAAAAAAAAGAGTAAAAACTTTCCTGTGGGCTTAATTCATTGCAACAGCACACCCTGAGGTCTGAACAGCACGAGAACTAATGTGAGGAAAGTACAACTTTTTGCATGGCCCATACAGCTGTTTCTGGGCCAAGTGAAGCAACAGAACTGAAATGCAGACATCTACATAACTAGGTATTGGACTCTTTTAGACACTGATTATGTCAGAGTGACATAAGCAATAGTTTAGCTCACTTGATGCACGAGAAATTCTTTTCAGCACTAATAAGTGGGCCAAAGTCTTTTTACCGAGAAATGAAGGTGGGATTTCATGGGCAGCCAAATGCACCCCATAAACCCCCATTGCCTCTTTTACCAAATTCTGTATTATCAAACTCTTTCAAAAACAAACTGGTCACTACAACAGCAGAAAAATGCTTCAGTTTTTAAGTTGGTTCGAGAGCCCAAGTGGCTGGGATGTGACAAGTACCACAGAGGAAGTAAGTGGTGGGAGTGCAGAGCTGGGAGCTTATCCCACTCAGCAGCAATCATTAAAGCAACAAAAACATTTACTTTCTGCTGGCTTCGAAAACTGAAATACAGAGAGAAGTAAACACCAAAAGCAGTCCAGTGATGGAGACTGACATGCAAGAGCAGAAGGAGAGAAGAGAGAAAAGGACAAGACAAAGGGACAAAAGGAGGAAGTGAATCTTTTCTGAGGTGCCGGATCATATAACTGTACCAGGAGAACTGAAACTGGAAAATTTACTGTCTGTTAGGGCAAAAAAGACCTGAATTCAATTTTATAACCACAGTACCTATGCAAGGTACCTCATTAAAAAAAACCAAAGGAATGTAGATGATCTGTGCCACCCTTTCAAGACAATTCCATCTGCACATTCGGAGTTAACTCAACTTCCACCACCTTTAATTCATGTCAGGAATGGATACATAAGTGCCCAAGAAATACATACTGCTCAGGGGACCAGTTTCTGTGCAAACAGAAATGTTACTGTGATTATTTATTCTCAGAAAAAATAGGATTCCTTGCTGTAGGAAATACTACCTTGTTATTTTTCCTGCCGCTACTGCCAGTACTATTTTCTCCTACACAGCAAATCTAGAAGTACTTTAAAGGAAGCCATGATAAGTGAGATAATATAAGAGGTTGATGGTTTTTCATAGTTTAACCTTAGCTATTCATAAATCTGAAATAACACTGAAATACGTATGTGTGTGTGGAGGTTTGATGTATAATGAAAACCAAGCAAAAAATTGAAACGCTCTCTAACATACAATAGTCATTGTAAAAAACACAATGCATCTTGGGCCTTCAATCAAGAGCAGCTTCATGGCAGATGACACAGTCTCATCTGGTTTACAAATAGCTGTGTGGTAGAACCAAGATGAAATACTCCTCTTACTCACCTTTGGATCGAGTGGAGATGTCCATCCCCTCCACCACCTCCTGCTCTGCCTTTATTTCCTCTTCAGCCAAGCTGCAGGATTCAAAAAGGTGAATTAGAATACTTAAAGAGACTGTATTGTTCTCGTGTCTAACTTCCATCCGTGAAGGTCAACATAACACTGTCAAACACAACCATATTAAAATTTCTGATGAAATGAAAGGCGACAGAAAAACAGGAATTCTGTTCCTTGGAGCCCCTAACCCAGGATAAACAGTGTGGAGAGATGCCTGCCAACATTTAAATGTTCATGAGTGTTTGTGAACAGATTAGCTGAAGTAACAGACTAAGCAACACAGAACAACTCGCAAAATTAGAAGCTAAAGTGCAATTTTAAAAACTGTTACATAAATAATTTTAAGGATTTTGAAACTAGACTACGTAACAGAAAACTGAATGTTTTTAATTTATTGGCAATACAATTCCACCATTATTAACCATAATAAAGAGTAAACAGTACAGAGTTGTTACCACTCAATCTTAACATACTCAGTTTTCATTTGCTCCAGGCAGGATCGAATTATTACAAACTACATCTGACATTCTGATATTCTACTTTCACAGTGATGCCATATAACAAGGCAACTCAACAAATTTGACTAGTTAAGTCACTTTGGGGAAAGAAGGTGGAAGGGAGAGGAAAAATGAATTAGAATGAAGATTGATTTATTTACACACCAGTTTTGGAGATGTGAGGTAAAAGAGGTACCTCATTGTTGAAGCAAACCCAAATTCAAAACGATACACAAACGAGGTTCAGGTGCCTCAAGCAGTTATCACAGTGTCCCCCAGAGCACAACCACGGGGGATGCAGATCCTCTCCTCTACAGTGACGATTTATTCTCAGTCTGTTCGTGGAAGTTGCTGCTGATACCTTTTTGCACTGATATGGCAGGTTATCAATTTCTGCTGCTGTGGAGTGGACTGAGGTTCCATTTCAGCCACCCCAGCTCTGGGGACAGAGGCCAAGAGGACAGCTAGAGACCTTGGCTTTAGCCACTGTGTGTAAGTGAGCCTGAAACTGCTCATCAGAGCTGGGAAACAACAGCGAGGACTTGGCTACATTTATATCAGAGGAACTCTTCAGCCTGACAAACAGTTTGTATTAGAATGAGTTGTGTTAGGGGTATAAGTTAAAAGATATTCCTAAACAAAGTAAAACTTAACAGCTGAAGGACTATTTAGTCTGGTATTTGACAAAACTACTTTTAATGAACTATTAGCTACTGAGGGAGTTGGGTTCCAATTCCTCTCACAGTTCTAAAACAATACAGTTATGTCAGCAAAAGTTTTAAATACAAATTAACCAAGCTCAGTGTATGGAAACCCCAATGCTGAGAAGATCCATGATTTCCAGAAATCATTACACTCTACTCGTCATTTGTATAGGAAAATAATTTACACTGCAAGGAGGTTCTGTTCTACCAGCATCCACCTCATGGACTATCCTGATCCTTTCAGGAGCAAGGAAAGGCACCCATATGACCAGAATTAGGGTAAATGTGGATCACAGCTGACTGTAGCACAATGCTTCTCAGATTTTTTTTGCACGGGCAGACCAAATGCATAACATAGCTGACCGTCCTACAGTGCTCACCCATTTACTATGCATGGGCAGATCAATTATCCTGCACATTTGTTACACCCTTTCCCAGGGGCCTCCAGCAAAGAAGAGCTGGCAGTGGGCTACAGACACCAAAACATTTCATGCACCACTTGCCTCTGCCCGTTCCTCTCCTAAGCAGTGGGAAGGGATGGGCTCATGGGATGGGTTCATTGTTCTCTCCCAACGCTGCACTGTTTTTTCTTCCCCCTCTCTCTTTACAAAACCCTATTTCAATATTACCAAACTGTAACAAAACCCCTATTTTTAAGACATCATGTATATGTGATCAATAACGCATACAGGCAAACATGCAATCATACCCAGGAATTCTGTCAAGAGTGAAGTAATTTGGCAGTGCACATTACCTGCTTCTAAAATAGAGATCCAGTTTCAGACCCAGACCAGGACATACAAGTCTTTACAAGACTCAGGTTGAGGACTTACGATCATTTTACACAGGCTACTACTAAAAGGAATGGATTCCCCAAACCTTAACTTCATGTTTCATGAAATCATATCTATTTTAACTCAGTCAGTTCTGTGATGTAGCTCGCTGTGCAGCTGGACGTGTGGAAAATGGGAGAGTACCACGCATGAGGATGGGAGGAAAGGGCAACATCCTTTTAGCAGCAGCTGACATTTAAGTTACATTAAAGCAATCATATTATTCCAGACTCATCCAAGTCCATCAAGTGCATTTTGTTCAAATCACAACCTCAGGGGAACATGATACAACAACAAAGATACAGTAGTTGCTCCAAGTCAGTATTAAAATACATAGAGTTGTGCACGAATCCTGGATGAGAAATGGGAGTGATGGATCAATACAGCAACACCAGAGCAGGAACTGTTCCTGCTTCCCAGACCAAAGTACCAGGGGAACTTACAGGCTGACTGAGGATGTTCTGTGCCCTGGGCTCAGGGGGTTATAGGGCAGGACTCCTACAGATTAGTTACAACACAGGAGGGGTTTTCAGCTCTAAATCTGTCTCTCCCCATATAATGAGCCTAATCCAGGAATCTGAGCCATCACCATTTCGAGTGTTCTTGCAATAGATCTACAGAGGCAAGAAAAAGATTCCTCGTAAACAGTTCTGAGATGAACAAAGAATCTTAATTACATCTCTGATACAATGAATCACGAAATGATAGAACGGTTTGTGTTGGAAAGGACCTTAAAGATCACCTGGTTCCATCTCCCCTGCCATGGTCAGGGATGCAAACATCACGTAAAAGATGCCTGAAGACGGCCTTCCCAAAGATCTGAAGTGTAAATCCACACTTGACACCAAGGGTCCCCATTTTCCTCAGCAGTGGAGGAGCACATTCCCTACACACACACGTGTATCACCCCCACCTCACACCAAGTCCAGCGATTCCCTACTACACCATCAAAACCGAGCCTCAGAGGAACAGATTCAATCTCCACGTTCTCCGCTACAGTTACCCTTCGAAGGGCACAAACATTTAAGCGCACAAGAAAAATCACCGAGACTGTTCCGAAAAATCAAAAAGTTGGGGGAGGCACAGGGAAATAAGTGCGTTAGACACAGCTGTAAAATACACTGCACATTCACAGCTCTTCAAAAGCCTCTCCCATTGTTTTATTTGCTGTAATGTGTAATGGCTCGCACCACATGACATTGTTTGAATGGCGGCAGTGATGACTGTAGTGGTCATCTTCCAAACTCAAGTTTGTAAATACATTATAACAACTCACAGCAAGTTTACAGTAACTTTTCTGAAGCTGACAGACCTTTTCACCCTTGCACCTTATAAAGCACAAGCTTCCAAATGTAGACGTTCCATTAGCAAAAGATTTCCAATTAAATAATTCCAGAAAAACAGGTCCTGAATCAGAGCTACCTTAACTATTATCCACAACAAAATAAAAGGAAAATTAAGACCAGCAGCAAAATAATTATGAACAAACACATGGTTCTATGGAAACAGTAGCTGTGTGATCATGTAGACTATTCTGGAGAGTTTTATTTTGAGAATTCATTTTTGCAGGGCTCAGAGCAGTTATTTCAGCCCGCATGCATTACTGTCATGCAAGTATGAATGCGATGGTCTGAGGCTGCAGACCAGAAATGATACTGGAATATATTCAATCAAGTACCCAGATGCATACAATAAATTCCTTAAGTCATTCTGAAAGCTACTCTTAATTCCTCATTAAGATGAATGAAAACAGAGGAACATGCTTTAAGAACACAACTGAAATTTAAGCTTTGCCAGTTCTCCTGTCAATTGAACAGAACACCAATCAATCATTTAAAACTTCCCTACTTATACTGACAAAACTTACAACAACAACAACAAAATTGTTTTCTACAATGTTAAACTAATTTGTATGGAACAAATTAGTTTGACATGTCTGAATGAGGGTAGAAGGGGTGGAGGTTATTCCTTTGGGAAAGTTGGGCACAGAAAGAAAAAAAAAATAAGGATTGCAAACATACAAGACTTACTGATACTTAAGTAAAAATGGAAAAATAACTTAGCTGCCTAACTTTTAAATATGTTCTCTACTAAACTGAAGAGAGGGTGGGTTTTTTTAATATAAAGTTCAATTTTTCAAATTTCACACCACAAAATAAAATACTGATTTCTCTGTTTAGGAAAATCAGTCCTTTACTAACGGTAGTACTTACCTGAAAAAATGTCCATATACAAGAATATTTAAAGCTGCTCTAACCTATATTAACTACAAAGAGCAATTAAAAGTTGCAGATGAACTACTGCACCTTGACATTTAACCACAGAAAACTGACAGATATGGAAAACCACTCGAAACAGCTAATGCCCACATACACAATCCAGATCTACATCAGGGAATAACACATTAATTCCAAATCAAGAACTATGTACTTATGGAATTAATTTCCTTTTGATTAACAGAAAACAAAACCAAAAAAAAAAAACTACCCTGATTTAAGACCATAAGCACTAAAACTGAATTTCATCCTTAAGATAATTCCTGCCCTCTCCTACATCACATTTGGGAGCAGCAAATTCTAACTAATGATTTCAAAAAAAAAAACAAAAAAAACAACTTGCGTTCGATAAAAACTTGTTAAAAAAAAAAAAAAGAGAGAGAGAGAGAAAAAAAATATTAGCATGCCATTGCTGAATAAATAGCAGCTTTGTATAAGCACTCACCTATAACAGTCTCTTACTCATCGGTAGCTATGCTATTTATGCAGGGTTCTTAAAATGGCGTCTGCCAGCACTGCACTGCCTCGCTCCTGGACTGGAGCTAAAATGGGAGCACTTTGTTCAATACCAGTAGCTCCTGTTTACACAGCTAGGGCGATGCTCAAAGCCAGCATCTAAAATATCAGAAATGGTAAAGAACGACAAAAGGACACCTGACATCCGAACGTTTAACTAAAAAGGCACAAGGAGAGGGAAATTTGTGAAGTCACAGGTTACTAAGGAAATCACTCAGTTTTAGCTTCGCTCTCCAGTTTGAGCACCTCGTGTTTTACATTTCCTTTCGTAGAATTCCCTGCAAAATGCCCCATTTGTATTAAGCAAGTAACAGTTTGTATTAATCAATTAACATACACAAAAGGCTTGCTCACATATCTGTGCGCAGCAACGTTTAAGCTAGTTACCTCTGATAACAAGCAAATAAATCTACTTCTCATCTAAAGAACATTTAGGTTCTTTTTAAAACCTCACTCTAATTCAGTGTCCATTCAAAATAGCTGCACAAAAAGAGAAGAATCGGGGGAGGGAGGGAGGGAGATCCTTGGTGTCACACAGTCATCTTTAAGACTATAAACTAAACAGCTGAGGCCCAAGCAAGGCAACCAAACAGCTACAGATTTCAGACACTAAAAATATAAATTGGGAACAATCACGTTTGAAAGTAAAGGGTTATGCTGGCTAAATTAAGAGTGTTAACATCCTGGTTTTAATCTCACAGTGTGAAACACAGATGCTATGACAACAGGCACTAAAGGGTTAATGTAATGACAGACAACTATGAAATAAATGAAACTCAGTTCCTATGAAGCTATTGCTAAATTAGACTTTAACCCATGAATACAAGGCGTGTTTATTAATAAATATATTTAAAATACTTTCTGCATACAATTTAAAGGGCCACGCTTGATGGCCTACTATGATGGCTTCCAGTCTACAGACCCCTCCAAGCCAGTGCACTACCACTAAAGGGTTTGCAGACAATAACTAAGTAAATCAAACCTGGTCTAACAGGCTTAAATTCACTCTGATGGGATTCACGTGCCCATGGGAAAAATACCGGGGATCCACAAGTAACAAAATTTGAAAACTGCTGTCTACTACATCCTACGTGAGGAGAGGTTATGTTCAAATTTCCAGATATTCAGGAAACTCAAATTAATACCCTGAATCCCATACAGAGAAGAGGAGAGCTTTTACTGAGATTTATAACCCTTTAACCAATTATGCTGGAGTGGTACCATTACTATGGAAAACTGACCATGACCTATCACTTTTCAGCTACTGGATCCACAGGGCCAGCAGCTGAAAAGTGATACAGTACAATACACTTGAAAACAAAGCAAAAAGAACAAAAAAGAACAAAAACCAAAAACCAACAAAACACAAAACAACACCAAAACAAAAACTCAAGCAAAAGTGATACCACAAAATGGAAGATGGCTCAGGAAGATGAGCCAATTGAAGTTTATGGACACTGACCCAAAGGGCTCAATTTGTAATGTAATCTACCCATTTATGAATTTTGAGCATGAAGTTCCTTATATTTCATGCTTCCTTAGCAGCCACATAGGTTTTCTGCTATGTTTCAGTACTCCTACCTAACGTGAGCGGGGGGGTGAATGTCACATTTGGAGTGGTTTATACTCTGCATTTTTTTCATTCCCAGTATGTTAAGTAGTGCCATTTGTTTAAAGAAATTACTCAGCTTTTCCCTAGCACTATTTAGCTTCCAACTAAAACAGTTTGCCTGCAAAGAATGTAGCCTGCAAGAGGCATGTAGCTTTTAAAAAGCTACTGTTTTCACCATGATTTATAATCCAGATCACTCCTTTGTTTTCCCCCCACTGCATTCTTTGTCCAGTTAATTACAAAAGTAACTGGATGTTGGCACTAAATAATAATGGCTAATCATATTCATCCTGGGCAATTCAAATTACTCTCTAGTAGCCAGAAAACTTACAGCGCAATTATATGATTAACTGCTACTTATGTTAGAATAATGGCCATTTGCTACCAGCTGAATAAACCTCAGCTACATTGCTTCATACATGTCCTGTCTAAATTGTGGTATTAACAAGATCCAGTCCAGTAAAATCGTGGGGAGAAAGCATACATGCTTTTTCCCTGTGTCTGTCACTTAAACAAAAAACCCCACATTCCATTTCTGCCCCGAACAGATAAAAACCAGCAGAGTGCTGGCTTTATTATGCAACCTAGGAAAGCCAGTGATAACATCATACCTTGACAAAGCACCAAAAAATATATATATGTATATATATCTATCTCTGAAATTCTTCAGCTTGGCTGAATTCACTTTACTGAGACGGAACAAAGATGGTAGAAATTTCCAGAAGGCCTTTCTCAGCCTTGCCACTGCAATTGTCAATCTTTAACCTCCCTGCTGCAGCAATTGGCTCCGGCGCTGGCGGAGCGGCGCGATTGGGCTGAGCTGCAACACAGCGCTGCTGTCCCTACCTTGCCTCAGACATCTTGCTGCAATGCAGACATTCGTGTTTTTTTTTTTTGTGTTTTTTTTTTTTNTTTTTTTTTTTTGGTGAACTATAAAAGAATTGTATTCGGGCGATTAAAAAATCGTGAAACTTTTAACGGACTGGCGATGCTCCGTTTCATTACGCGCACGAGGGCAGCTCAGACAAACGCGCTTCGCTGTCAGCGGCGTGTCTGGAGGTGCAGATTTGAAACAGATCCTGGCTTAACAAAACCTGGGGGAGCCATTTTAACGCGGGCTTTCTGATTGCAGATCACTTGCTCCTGCTTCCTCACATTAAACAAATATTACGTTGTTCACTCTTCGAGACAGAAAGCAAACCGCTAACGTGTATGAACTACTGTTCGGGAAGCCGCGTCCAAATGTAATTTCTGGGCATTTAGCAACTGAAGTACAGAAACCAGAATAACTCCTTAGCTGTGTCAGCACTTTTGTGTATGCTGAAAAACGCACTAAAATGGCACACAAAAAATGCTATCACATGAATTCCTTTGGCACCCCAGCAGTGTTTCAGGCTGCAAACTGAACAAGACATTTTTATAATCTAATCCTGGGGGGGTGGGGGAAGGGGATGGGGGCTGGGGGGGGGGCAGCTGTAAATCAAAGTAAGACAGTCACAGTAAAATACTCACACTGGTAAACAAGGAACCAGAGGTCATTTGCTATGTTACAGAATGTTATAAAATCCATGGCAAGGGTCTAGGAAAGTTAGCATGTACTGTGGCTCAGTGCAGTCATTTGCAAAGCTAGCCTAGCTCTCAGCCCTTCCCTAAAGTCATGGATGTGTGTGGACTGCTAAAACAAGTGCAAAAATCACACCAAAAGCACAAAAGCGCATCCTTCCTCTGATTTTGTAACAGCCCTGGTGATTACTGAAAACCAGCTTGTTCAAACAAGCGTGCGAGCGCTACAATTAAAGTCTTCAAAAAAGGCACAAAATGTTCTGAATTAGTTAGAAATCGAGCAAGTTCGTCTGAGATTATACTTTGTGTAGTATCAGAAACATATGCTCATTAAGCATTATTTACTTTACTTCATAAGGTCACTTCATTGCTGAGTACTAGCACTTTCATCACACTGAAAAGCCCAAGGAACGGCGAAAATGCGCCTTACCCTGCAAACCTGGTAATTAATGATCTATGACCAAACTGCAAGTACAATATTTTTCAGTGGCCTGAGATAAACAGGAAGTAAAAGCTTCAAAATTTAGAGACAAATTATTAAAAACCCCCAGTGCATTCAAACTGAACAGCTTACATGTACAAGTCCCTTAAAATGGATGCTAAGCAAATCTGATTTTTTATATGACTAACCACTAACGTTACTTCATCTACTGCACTAACTGACCCAGTAAAAACAAAATGTTTGGAAAACTATTAAAAATGTTCAGAGAGTAGCATGCTGCTTACTTACCAACTGCTCAAGCACTCATCTCATTTCTCCAGTTAAGAAGATACAACAGGCTGGCAGATTTGGGAATTGATCAAAAAGGAATTTCTTGAAACAATTACGTAGCATTAAACCAAAAGTTTAAAAAAAAAAGGAGGGGGGGGGAAACAAGAAAGAACAACATGTACTACTGTCATGAACCACACATGATTTTATATCTTCTGGACTCCACAACACAGAACTGTGGCTAATACAATATAAAACAAAAAGGCACAGATAAAAGGTACATTAGTTTATTTGAACTATGTAAAACAAGAAAGCTAACAGTTCAAAAGCATTTTCCATAAAGCATCAGATTTGTAAACAGATGCACTGCTGCATTTTGCTGAGCAGCACCCCATTCCCAAAATCTGCAGCATAAAAACTGCCTTTTAAAGGAACAAAATATTAACCATACATTGTCCTTCTGAAAGAGAAACGCGTTGTATTAATTACTCCTGCAAGAGAAAAGGTTCAATAATCATTTTAAGTTAAGACAAGCTGCATAAAAAAACATGATGCAACAGCACACCACCACCACCTAGGCCCAATATCTACAATCTGCCATTAGCACTTTTTGCTGATGTCTAGGTTTTTTAAAAATCCCGTATTTTCTCAGAGATAACTTATCTTAGCTGTTCCATTCACTGTTTAGAAAGGTAAACTTGCCTGTTCTTCTGTCTGCCATTATCCCTGCTTGACTCCCTGTAGGGCAGTTAAATGCATCTGCTCCTTAGCTTCCATTTTCTCTCCAGCAGGCATGTGACACAACAGACAATAGTGCTGGCAAACTGCTCAGAGACAGAAAGCTCCTTTGGAACACCAGGACCTTGATAAACTCTAAAAACACCATCCTCCTGTGAAGAACTAGGTGTGCCAAGGCTTTGCCAGGCTGTAAAACAAAGCTGTGGCTAATGGCTACTAACCATGTGACCCAAGAAAGCAAAAATTTTAAGCAGCTCCAACTCAACTCAAGTGCCTGGGGTGTGAGTTTTGCGCGAGAAGTCACAGAGAACCACGCTCTCAACCCACAACTCATAGGCCTCAGAGAAAAAGCAAGGTAAAAAGCAAGGCTTACCTCTGTGGATGCATTGTTAACACAGTGTTATGTCAATACTTATAAAACATGGAGGACAGGCTCTCAGTACTCGGGCAGGGAGGGCTTGGCACTCCGGCTTGATCATCTGCCTGCCGCATGAGAGCCGCGCCCGGATTGGCCGCCGCGGCGAATCCGAATGTAAAGCGGCGGGGGATTGGCCGAGACACTTCCTGAGCGATTATCTTTGTGCGGCTCCCCCGGAGCAGGAGCAGGAGCCATCCCGGGCGCGGGGCAGGCCGGCGCGCTAGGCCCCGGGCCGCCCGGGCAGCCCCCCGGCGCTCCACACTGCCCTGCCCTCCGCACAACCCTCCCCTCCGCGCTGCCCTGCCCGCCGCCGCCGCCGCCGCC
>VZRE01013808.1:240302-269015 GCA_013396775.1 Cephalopterus ornatus | reverse complement strand
GAGGGAGGGAGATTCCCCCTTTCAGCAGCTGAGCCAGTTTGATCAATTCCAACTGTTGGTACCTCCCGCTTTTTCCCAAAGTCACTGCTACAAAATCACAAATATTGGCCAGTTCCTGGACTTTCTGTGTTTTGGCTTCTCAGTGCTTCTCACTCCTCTGCAGAGTTTCAGATAATCAGTTTTTTGCATTCCTGTGAGCAAAACCAACCTTTCAGCACTTGGCCTTGTTCTTTTTCTCTCTGTGAGAGTTAAAACCAAGCCAAAACCATAAAACACAAACCCCGCAGTATAATCTGCAGCAAACACTTGGGTTTATTTACATGGGTGTGCATTTGTTTAGGAAAACTTGATGGACAGATAGCATAGAATGCCACCAAATTTCAAAATTTCACCAAAAAATGATATTGATGTTTTTTCTGATGGAAAAAAAACGAACAAAGGGAACTGTAGAACAATCAAATGCTGTTCAGTGGCCTCAAGAACTGAGCAGCCCCAAGGCAGGGCTCTCAGCAGAAACTTGAAATGCAGCTGTCTGTATAATTTAACATATAAAAAACTGGTCCTGTTTAACTCATGTACAATAATTAAAATTCTCTTTAGCATTGCTTCTATTTGGAAACATTTGTAAAGCAAATGCTGGAACAGGCAATTTTTAAACAGCACTTCTTTGAAAGGTAAGGTTGTCATTCCTGCTTCTTCACAGTTTGTTTTTTTAGAGGAAAAAAGTTCTCTACATCCACTTTTACATTATTTTGTTCTTTGTTTTAAAATGTGATGAAAGTGTACCTAATTGTCAAACATTTAAATATTTCTACTTTGTATAGTTTTTATAAGTGCTTGAAAACAATTTAAATTATTTGAAGGAAAAACAAGTTTTAGTGCAGAACAACCAGCTTTGCTCTGTAAACCTGCAAGTATTTCCATGTTTGTGGTCAAAGGGCAGTTTCTACAATTCAAGCCCTGGACTAAAGATCTCTGTAGTGTATATAAAAATCTCTGTAGTGTATCTGAACTGTTCTTCACCTACTTCTGCATTCTGTTGAACTGGGATCCTGATCTTGACTTGGGTCCTTCTATGTGATAGATACTTAAAAATAAACCTCTTTGCACACACATAATAAGGACATTTATACTTACATAATAAGGACATTTTCCCCAGACATTTAGTAAAGAATTTAAAAATCGTCTATTTCTACTCACTCGAATGTCTTCCAATAAAATACCCTTGTTGCATCAAATGACAGAAAAGCTGCTTTCCCTACTCTGCATGGAAAGGAACGGTAATAATTCCACAAATGTGGTGGCTTTCTCCTCACAGAGTAGGGAAATTGGGTAGGATTGTAGCACCCCGCAGCGGTCATTTGTGGGATATTCCACTGCCCCAAAAAACCCACTTTTTAGCGAGGTCACCATGGAACATCTGTCCTGGGATTTGGTGGGGAAGAGGAGCTTGCTGGGGCATGATCCTCCTCCATCCACATCAGATGCCTGCTGCGTCAATTTAATCCTACGAAGAAAGCAAGCGGATGCAAAGCGTTTGAAATCCTTGCTGAGCCTCAGCCCAGAGGTGTTTTTTTGCCAAGTTACAGTAGTTAAACAAATCTTAGTCAACGTGGCTAAAAAGACACAGGCTGGAAGAGAACTGGTTCTTGTGTGGTGCAGCAGCACACAGAAAATCCCAAAGCAACTGGGACTCCTACTGGACTGCACGAGGCACCAGGGACACTCACACAACCCCCAAAAAATTCACATTAAAAAGAGCTCAACATAGCCATGGCAACACTTCGAGAAAGCACTTTGAGGAAAGGCAGGGACAGGGGCCCTCAAAACACACCTCTAATTTCACAATAAATTATGACCAGATTTCCTCAAAGTTTTGCCAACACCCAGTGACACTCAGAATGAATCATTTTGCACAAAGCACACCTGATTTTTTTGAGCTTTGGTATGTCAGACTGAAACTCAGTTTCCTGTAAAGGCTCACTGCAGTCAGGCATATCTGACTGAGGTTTTGGAGCTACATTTTATTTGCATTAGAAATTAGCACGTGTAACCAGAATGCCATTCGTTCTGAGCTCAATATATTCCCTTATACCTTAGAAAATGCCGGTGCTGCAGGTCCCCAAGCCCTTTGTTAGGCACAGGTGGGAGCCCATTCCTAGCTCTTGCCTGGGACTCCAGGTGTTTTCTACCATCCAAGGCACAGCCAGCTACCTGGGCTGAGGGTATTTCTCAGCATGGGCACAGGGAAAGGCTCTCCTTACATACACACGCACTCTTAACAAAAAGGACGGTTATTAAGCATCCCAAACAAAGGTAAGCTGCTAGGAATGCTAGGAGCCAAACCACAGCCTATTTTAATGCAATTCCTGTCTGTGCTGGCAGGCCAAGGCTCCATCTCTGAAAAAAAAAACATTAGAAATAAATCATAAAAAGCTTCATTCCAGTGAAGCAAACCGTTGTAAATATGAATTAATCGAGTGCGAAGGGCCAACAAAGACTGCCCTGACGCTTCCCTCCTCGCTAAAAGCGAAGCAGGAGAGCCACCTTCTTCTTCCCTTCCTCTTAGTACTACATTGATTGCTTTTGCTTGGAGACACACGAGGGAATTTTTACACTGAAAGAAGCTGAGAGGAGTCGGGAGGAATGGGAAGGAAAACAGCTCCTTGGAGAGGGCACCTGCTGAAGAGTTCTGAGCTCCGGCTCAAAGCTCTGAGCGCCTCCGTGCAGGGGTTTGTTCGCACGCTCCCGGCTCAGGCATTTGGGATGATGCTTGTAAAGGTCCGCAGGTACCAACCTGCAGTTCTTCGTGGCAGTGCGTGACCATTCCCCGATGTTCTAGGGTTAATTCCTGAAGTGAGCCTACGAGAGAGATGGAGATAGCCTATTTACAAGAGTGACAGGACAAGGGGGGATTGTTTTAAACTGAAGGAGAATAGGTTTAGATTATATATTAGGAAGAAAATCTTTACTGTGAGTGTAGTGAGGCACGGGGCACAGGCTGCCCAGAGAAGCTGTGGCTGCCCCATCCCTGGGAGTGTCCAAGGTCAGGATGGACGGGGCTTGGAGCAACCTGGGCTAGTGGAAGGTGTCCCTGCCCATGGCAGGGGGGTGGATCAAGAAGAGCTTTAAGGTTAAAGCCAGGCTAAAAAATTCTGTAAGTGCTATAAACCTATTCAAGTCAGGCAGAATCAGCTGTACTCTGCACTGCAATCAGTCACACACTGCTGGGAACTGCTCCAAACCAGAGTTCTGAGTTTGTCAGCCAGAACTTCTCGATGGAAATTTAGCAAATCTGTCACCCTAAAGAAACATAAAGGAAGCAAAAAAAACCCCACCAGTATTCCACAGAAAAACATGGAAAAAATAAAGTTAATAGGCACAATAGGATGATCCTTGGACTTCCTGTGGGACAGAAAGAGAGACAGATAGGTTAGAGTAAGAAGCCTTTAGTGGTTGATTTTCCTGGGAGTTTGAGTCCACATTATGGACATATCTGTGCTTTGCCCATTGTTCACCTTGTAATATCAGTAGAGGAACCTCCCTCTGTTAATATTAGTGCCTGCTGTGCCACCCGTGTGGTGGCACTCTGCTGCCTCCTCCTTCCCCTGAAATAGGGAACTCCAGGAGGCTCCAGGCAGGCTGGACTGCAACCAGGCTATCGGGGGTGAAAGACTGCTACAGTCAGAGCGGGTGAAGGCTTGATCCAACCTCAAATGATCAAAATTGATCCAACCAATGCTGTTGGAACTTGCTTTCACTCACTTCTGCTTTGTAACAGTCATTCTCCCGTAGTACCAATGAACGTGAAAATCCTTATAATAAAGATATTTCCTTGTCTCAGGAAATTTAAGGTAAAATTTTTTACGACTGCATTTTAATTCAGTGAAAGCTGCAGCATGTTCCTAGTTCCAGCTCCATTACAATCCTTTCCAGTATCTTTCATTGCAGTCTGCTGATACCAGCAAAGTTATCTTGCACTGCTGTGAAAATTCAAATTCCCCTAAAGCTGCTTTAAAACTGGAGTCGAAGAAGCAACTTTTAATCCACATAAAGCTTTAATCTTTCTTCCATCTATCTGTCTTCCCTTTTCCCCAGTCACAACTCCTGGGGGAGCACTAATTGAGCCTTACCGCAGTTGATCTCTCAGCTTTATAATTTGGACAGTTCTCCCACTTCCTCTTCCGCAGCCTCGGTCACTTGACAACCACCTACCGAGGATAATAACTTGGTGCCTTGTAGCTTTTAAAGGATAATGCCTCATCACACACAAATACATGTGTCCTTTGTGTTACATACGCAGACCTGGCACTACACCTTGGTGAGATACTCTCCTCATCACCAGAAGAAACTTGGTTTCTCTCGTTTGGAGATGGAGGCAGCTTCCTATCGGATCTATTTGATTTGATGGCTTTAGTTTGATTATGTTTGTCTGGTGTCTTCAACTCCAGCCACGACAATCTAAAAGCCAAGCAGGTTTTAACAGGTAACAAAAGAATGACAATTAATAACAAGAAATAATTATTTCTGTCTCCCACTTTCCCCCTGTCACTCTTGTTACCTGTATCTTGCTTGGCCTTCCTTCAGATGATTCTCTTTGTAATCTTACCTTCATCTGTTAGAAGTGTACTTTCAGAAAGCAGGGATTTGTGATAGAAACATTAAGCATGACAGTAATGGATTACATGTAGAAACACATGTGTGAAAGCACCGGGAGAAACGACAAGAAAAGAAGGGAGAAAAGAACAACAACAGCAGCAGCAGGTCATTGAGATCGTGGCCAGAGTCCTGAAACACAGACTGGGAAAACACAGGACAACCTAAAATTAAAGACAATCTATTCACAGAACAGGAGACAAAGGGCCGGGCTGTCAATCAACAGCATTGCTCAATGACTCACAGACCTGGTCCCTGAAGGGTACAAAGGGCACTTCCAAGGTGAGCATGTGGGTGACCCAGCAGAAAGAACCCAGGAAACCTGATGACTCCGAAACTGGAATCCTTTGTCCTCTGTTGAACCACAAATAATCCTGTTGGACTAGCCAGACGTACACCTTAGTCCTTGTTAAAACACGGGTATGGAAAACAAGTGTGAAAGACTGACTGAATGAAATCTGTAGGAGAGTAAGTGTGGGTGCCTGAAGTCAGTTTTGTTCAGAATAAAATCACCTTCCCCTTTTATACGGTCTCCCATTTAGCTTTGCTACCTTCATTTTACATCAGCAGCTGCTCTCAGCTGATTGTTTAAAAATTTCAATAAAACCTAATAGCCTGTGCTTACAGAAGAATGCCAAAGGAGAGAGCTATTTAGGGAAGTGAGGACACAGCAAGCTTGAAATGCCTTGTCTTTTTGTGGCAATACTTTTTCCCCGCTTTTGCCCAAAGGAAGGGACGTGGCACACTTACAATTTCTGCTGTTACACCAATAACTTCTTATTTCACGGTTCACAAAGAAGAAATAACTGTTAAAACAAGTTGGTTTCTCAAAACTAGCCCTAAGTATGAAATTACAGGAAATGTCCTAAACATTTTTGTGCAGTGACACAGGCCCAGCTGTGCTAATAGGAGCAACCTGAACAGAGGGAGAGCCGGGAAAAGGAGTATTTCTCTTTACCTGAATACACGAGGCTCAGAAACACGATTTCAAACACAAAACATAAATTGCAGCACTTAAAGCCCTGCAGACTTCATGGCTTCTCAGAATGCTGCTGAGTGTCTTACGATGAACGGGAAGAAAAAAGCCAGAATTATTTGCCATAGTCGGTGTTGTTACTGTTATTACCAGCAGCAGTAGTTTAAAGCTGTGGGGATTTGATACCAGTGACCTGTTCTTTCCCTGGGTAGCCAATGGTTATACTGCCAAACACAAAGGATAAACTACTGCAGTATCATTTATTAAGAAGTTATTTGCTAAAAATATTCCAAAAGGGAACACTCTTTTTATGGGACAAAAGGTCTGACTGTGATGTAGCGGGATGGGACTTACAATAGCACATTACTTACAGTGTCAAGCCACAGCACCTACCTCACTGTTTTCCCCAGCTGTAAAATATGAATTCTACTCCCTACAGATAGCAGCGTTAAGGGGAAAAAAAAAGAAGAGTTCAAGATAAGCTGATAGCGCTTTGGATATTCTGGACATGAAATTATTATGTTTTCAGGGACACTAAATGGGTGGTGTCGAAGCCATAACATGTCACCTTCCCATGTCCTTTCCCCCCTTTCGCAGCTAAAAGTGGCTTCAGACTTCCAAAAATAAATCCTGCCCAAAATAGTAAGTTTTTGCTGTTGAACGTGTCTCATGGCTACAAATGACAGCTGCCACCATTCTTTTACAATGGGAAGCACTTGCCTTCTTGTTTGAGAAGTGTCATTTGCCTCAAAGAAACAAATAGGGCAATGAGACTCACTTAACTCTAAAATGAAAATACAGGCTGATTATTGCCTTGGAAATGATCCTCAGAAGCTCCCTTGGCTTGATTGTTGTGTTTCTTGCTCACCAACCTCCCTCCAAATCTTGTTTGCTCTCACTCCAGACTCACAGAATGAGTCTAGTTTGAGACCTAAGTGGACTGCACTTTATTTTAGCCATAGTCATGCATTCCACACCAACCAAATGCTTCGACGCTGGAGGAACTCAAAGCAAGCACGGGATGGCCTCAGTGCTAGGTAAGATGTCACAGTGGTGGCCAGGAATGTCTTCATCTGATTTGCAATAAAGCAAAGTTGTGTGGCCGTGAGTAAAGATGAGCTGCAGAGGCAGCACTGGTGTTGCAGTGCTGGGTTCTGCAGAACAGGTTTGGGTGCTTCAGGTTCATTCTATGCCAGTGACTGGGGAGAAAGCCTTCCCAAAACCATGATACAGTGTTTGTAGCCTGGTAGACTGAGGGCACGACCTGTTTCTTGGCACTCACACATTCCAAAGAATTCTCCTTCAGAGTCAGCACCAAGCACAATTATCCACTGTGGAATACACGATGAACTCTAACCTATCCAGTTACAGCCCTTCTAAAGCTGTAAGCGCTTGTCTGGCTGTCTGCTGCAGGAGAACAGAACAAGGAAAGGACAGAGATGCAGGATAGAGCTGTGGGGAGTGCCCAGGAGAAAAGGGAATGCTGGTGTAACAGAGGTGTGGATGGCAACCACTGCTTCAGAAAGAGGCATCCCCTTGGCAGCAGGAACAACCGTTGGGACTTTCCAGCCCTGTGATGCCAAATAACAGGCATCATTTTGCTGACTCTCCAGCAGCCTCTGTGCTTGGCAGTCTCCAGCTTTGCAGAGTGCAGAGTCTCACCAGTCCACTGCCAAAAGGTCTGGAGAATTGTGGAACATTACCTGAAATGTCCCAGTGATGCACAGCCACAGTGTGTAGTGCTACGTGATTTCCTGCTGAAAGGAGAAAATGCCTACCTTTGAGTCGAAGGGTATCTGCCCCGGGGGAAGTTCTGCTTTAAGTTCTCAGCACAAATTCAGCATTGTCAAAACACCAAAGCTGTTCCAGCAGTGCTGTTGCTGTAGCTGCAATGGTCCAAAGTCACAAAACAAGCCAGATTTGCAGGATAAACAGTCGCTTGTTACAGCAGCAGCTGCAACTGGAAAACAGGGCCAGAGCTATGGACACGTGTGATTTCTTCCACCAGCCCTTGCTAACTCTGTTTTAGACAGCACCTTGGATTTCAGTACAGTCACTGAAATACAGTATTTATATATATGCTGATTTTTTTTTTTTACTACTTTTTTTACTCACTGTCTTCTCACTTTTCTTCCCTCGATTTGGACTTTGATTCTTTCAAAGCTTCCACTGCTTTGTCCCAGATCCTTTTTCTCTCTCTCATACTCATACCCCTGCCAACTATCCCAAGGTTAGGGATTCCCCCAATACCTCCTCCTGGTGACATTTCCTCAAACTTCATTCTCCGCTTCCTCAGTTTTACTCTTCTTCCACTCTAATAAATACCAAACCACCATTCTGGTTCAGTTTTCTCCATCTTCAACTCACTCCTAGTTCCCTTCATTTCTGTGATAATTTTCTCCTGCGTGGAGTATTTCTTCCATGAAGAAAATATCTGAATGTGTGGTTTTCTTCTTCCCCTTAACTGTACTCTTGCCCAACTTTCCATCTTTATTTTCTCTATTTCTCTTCTGTCTCAAAAGCATCAATTTTTCATCTTCCTCTTCACTTCCTGCTGTGCTCTATCCCAATTCCTGATCTCCTTAATTCTACTTCTTACTCTTTCACAGTGGTTTGGCTTCTCTCTAATAACAGTATTTTCTTCCCTCTCAAACAATTGATTCCATTGCCTTTCCAGCTATTGCAGCATTTGCCTTGCTCCCTGAGCACACTATTTACAAATCCTGTGCCAGTTCATTTCATACACTCCAATCCTTTTGCATTATGGATTTCGTGCTGCAGCTCGTTGTGCAGCCTCTCTTCACACAATTTCCAATACACCCATTTTTATCCATCCACACAGTTAAACATCTTGTCCAGGGTCTTGTTATTTTAAATCTTATTATGACACCATTACTTTGTATGGGATGAGCAAATACAATCTTTTGGGCTGAGCTGAGCAAACGCTGAACTAACAAACAAACAAACAAACAAAAATGCCATTAATAAAAAAAATAAATCAGGCAATACTAAAGATCGTTGTCACCAATTGATTAATACTGTGTTTTTCTTGCAGCATCATGTTAAGTTGTTTTTCCTTTATATCAAAAAGCATGTAGAAGAAACTGAACGAGTTTCAGAAATGCATGACATATTCAAACTGCGGTATCAGCACGAAAAGAGACTGAAAAATCTGATGTTAGGTAATTTGGAGGATTATAATATCATAAGACACGACACATACAAAGCACTGAATAATAAACAAATGAAGTGAAGCAAAGCCTTGGGTACCTATTAACCCTGGCAGTGTAAGAACTAGTGGATCTTAAAGGAAGAAAGGGAACGTTTAGAACATTATTTACACAATTCATAATTACCATGTGAAACACGTTGCTCTAAGCTACAAAAAAACCAATGAACTTAAATAGATTCTGGAACAGAGGCGGCTTTTCTCTGCACAACAAAAAGGTGTGGCTGTTTTCAGGTCACTTCTGTAAATTCCCTCTTTCAGGGAACAAGTGACCAAGTGACTGAAGGTGGGAAAAACTTTCCCTTCATGAGACAATCGAGGAAGACTCTTGTGGGGCTTCCAGGTGATGTCTGGAGGGGCATTATACTGGCAGAAACGGGAATCTCAAGGGATGCAATACTGGGCACACACAGTGCTCCCCTTCCTCTGTTTTTACGTGGAACATTTTGAAATGAGCAGCTCTGAAGCTGGATGCGACACGCGAAAAGTCTGCAGGCTCGTGTGTCACGCTGGTGAGGAACTCGGTAACCCTTCACCACAGGGCACTGTGTGAAGCTGATTCACCCTGGGCGAGTCAGTCACAGCAATAAAGCAAAAGCAAGGCAAATGAGACTGAATCAACAGGGGCTGCAGAAGCTTCATCTCCCTACTGAGGCTCTCTCTACATGGTGCAGTTCAGCATCAGGTGCCAAGAATAAGCAACGGGGGGAAAAAGTGTCACTGTCCCAGCTCCGATATCAAAATAAATGCCCCAAGGGCAGCTCTACTGCACACATATATTATCCCTGACAAATGTGTGTTCAGTCTATTCTTAATCTCCATGGAAAAAAGTTAACGTTTTTACAACCTACCCAGAGGGTCTGGTTGAACACTTTTCTTCCCTGCCAACATTTTAATTTAATGCTTCACTTCAGTGTCTTTTGTCAAAGAATAAAGTTTTTAAGATCACAACTCCTCAACTGGCCTCCTCTTTTTCTATAACCACTTTCCATCTCTTTAGAAAATCATCATCACATCTCTGCAGTTGCCTCTGTTTTAGACTGATCCAAACTTGATCCTTCTAATTTTTTTTTAAGCTCTCCATTCTCTGTATTCTTGGCATTGCCCAGCTGAGGTTAGCCCTGGGCCAGCACAGTGCTTCAGCTGAGCAACACTTAACAACAAAGAGCATATTTAAAATGTCACAGCTCCAAGGCAGCTTTCAGCGGCACTTCAGCCACTCCGCCCTTCCAGTTTGATGGTAAACCATTGAAACAGCAGCATTTGGGGTTTTATTAACAACAAGTTAGGCAGTTAACTAATAGAAATCTTGTGTAATCAGTGTTTCCAAAGTCTGCTTATGAAAATACCCTGTGGTATCTTGTTGCAAATCAAAGTCGGCATGTGGTGATAGATGACACTTCTTACTTCTCCTCTGGTGTAGTGATGGGCTTGGCTGACTTCTTGGCAACTCTGTTCTAGCTGTTAATCATCTGGGGGCTAAGGAGTTTATTTGTTTCAGTGTTTTCCAGGAATTTTCATAAAACCAGTTGATGTCAATTGTAATTTCTCAGCTCTTTCTTCATGCCTCTTGCCCCGTTTCATACACATACTGTGTTTGCCCATTTCTGATCTTATGAAATTTCCGCCCTTCAAGTTCTTCAAGGTAAGCACTAACATTCCTGGGATTGCCTCAGTCTCTTCTCATCACTGGAGATAAGTGAGATGAAGTAATAATAAAAGAGACAAAATACCTTATTCAAATCTGTGTAAGTGTAAGGAAGTGGAAGTTCCTGTATGTGGAGGGAGGAAAAGAGAGAGAGAGATCCACAACTAATTTGCTAAAGGACTGATACGAAAAATGAAAAATTAGCCTGAAAAAGAGAAATATTGTGAGGCCATGCTGATAAATTCATTTTCTTTGTATCTGTAAAATGTCCCATATGAGCCAGTGAAAATATTTTAACATTTATTGTTCTCTCTCTCTCTCTAGTCAGAAACTAGATGAGTAACCACCATCGAAGCACAAATTACCGTCGTAATTTGTACTTGCTACAAAATGAGTGTTTTATTTTATGAGGACGAAGTTTCTCCCTGTGCAGGGAGAGTTTCCACTTGAGATCCACTCATCTAAGCTACTCAGTGTTCAGTGGTTTGTCAGGTTACTGGTAGCTTGCATTACATTTACAGCATTCATACCATTAGCATAATTCACAAAGGCTCTAAGGAGGGGCTGACACAAAGGCATTACTGTGGTGATCCCAAAAAAAGGACTGACGAGGCAAATGAAAAGTTCAGGGGGTTTTTTCCAGACTTACGAGTACACACTCATAGGGAGGGAACCATACGAATTTTATTACGAATGTATACTTTTTATTGCATGAATACTCAACTTTGGATCATACTGGGGAAGAGATATTAATTTATACTGACTCAAAAAACATCCCTTCCTGAGTGATGCATCATTGCGTGCGAAATCCTGGATTCCAGGTATGCAATTAAACGCTCTGCTTTTCTAAGCATCTCGTCAACCTTCTGGATAAATGGCCTGAATTGCATAAGTGCAGTGTCTTAAAGCCTGTGAGCTAATATATGGTTACTAGGAAGTTTACATGACCACTGGTATGACTTACCTGCCTCACTCACCTAATGTGAATTATAATTGGTTTGAACATAAGGAGAGGCCTAAAGTTTTCCCTATAAATGCTGCCACACAGCCAGAGCTCCGAGTCTTATCATATAGGTCTCCAGTTGCTCACAGAAATACAAAGTCCAAGGCGCAGAGGAGCAAAGAAGCATGGCTGGTAAGTCAAAAAACAAATAAAAGTCTCTTCGTTCGTGTGGAATGGGAAAGTGAATAATGTACCATGTGTTAGCTTTCTCTGTGGGGATCTGTTTTGTAAAGGGCTCTGAGTTGTTGCAGTACACTACATTTTGAGATTATGCATAGGCTGTTTCAGCATTTTTCTTTCCTGGATTTTCCAAAATACACCAGCAAGCAAAAGAAGATAATACATCCATTAATTACCATACTGGAATTAAATATTATAAATACTATAAAACTGCAAACAGAACGGGAGAAGTTATGACAAACTGCAGACTCTCTTTTAGCATGGAATTTCATGAATTGGAGTGCAGGTCAGGTAGGAAATAGTTTTGTATTAATAGGAATGCCTGTGCAAAGAACAGACTATGGGGTCGATTTCTTCCTGTAGATCCAGAGTCATCAATGCCCTTTTAACTATTTGTTAAAATTACTGTGAAAGGCAAAGGCACTTTAAAATACAAACAAAGCAAGCAGAAGTCCAGCAGTGGAGACAAGGTCTTAAATCAATACTCTTTAGTAAAGTTGGCCATGTACTCACTTAGGCCTGACTTACTGGGACCTCTGTAAAAATGGATGGACTCATGGAATAGTTTGAGTTGGAAGGGACCTTTTAATGGCCATTTATTCCACCCCTCCTGCAATGAGCAGGGACATCTGCAACTGGACCAGGTTTCTGTGCTGGCTTTATGTGACACAGGTTTGAGAAGCTCGGGAAATGAATGGAAAGCCACCATGCCCAGAGCAGAGGGCTGAGTGCAGGACTGGCACACGCTGTTTCCTCTCCTGCAGCTTAAGAGAGAGGCACAGTTACCCCGTTACCACAGTTTTGGGAGAACTGACTGCACAAACTCTTAGGACACGAGTGTTTGTCCATATACTATTATTTTAAATAATTCATCTTATTGTCCTGACCTTGTGCCACCGTCCCTCCACAGCGTGATGCTGCTCAGTTAGTGACTATCTCCGGGCAGCTGCTGGGTGTGATACCATCGACATGTGTTCCTGTTTAAGAGCAGAACTGAGGCTGGGAGTGAGCTGGGTCCATACAATGGCATAAGGCTATTGATTCCCTCATAAATCTCCTCCCTTGAGCAGAGCTTAAATAAATGGTGAAACACAATCTGACTTGTGAAGCTGAAATATTGGACCGAGGAGAATACTTGTTTTTTTTTAACCAAAGAACTATACACTAAAGTGGACAGTTAAAATCTTTATCTACAGCAATGGGGAAAAAAACCCCCACAAACCAATTGTTTCTGCATTGTAACACTTCCTTTTAAGCAATGATTTGCCAATAACTTAGCCAGAACATTTTAGCAAGGTGATCTCTAAAAGCTTCCTCTTTAAATTTCAGACAGCAGCCTATCCTTCTTAACGACAATTTTCTTGTCACACAGAATGCAAGAAGCAATAGCAGCATTTAGCTGGTATTTGCTGATCATGATCAGCACTTGCTTATGAAATGCCCAGGGTCCAAGAAATACCCAAGCCCAAGTTCAGGTGGAGATACTAAAATTGCACAGGGATGCTCCAAATATTGCCAGGCACAGTTTTTATGTAAAAAACCCGTGAGGCTTTTTGTGCAGGTGTGTGTGTGCACAGAGCTGTTCTCAGTCCTTCTCTCTTTCTCCCTACTCCTCCCACCCCCTGACACACATCCTGCAGACAGACACTTACTTTTTCCCCAAAAAAATCTTTATGCATCTGTGAGCAAATCTCCAATGGACTTGCTTTAACAGAATCCAGAAGGCTGTGCATAAAGGAAAGGGAAAGGCACCTAAAAAGGTCTTAAAAATCTGATAGCATGATTTTTTAAAGGGTTTGGATAGTCTGCAGCACCACTATTGCTACTAATGATGTGCTCCACAGTCTCACACTCTAAATAATTATCTCAGCTTCTGCCTGTCACTTGTAAGCTTCGGTGTCATTACAAATAAGGTGTGAGTTACACCTGCAAGCATCTTGTTTGTGCATTAGCATTAAGTGTCTGTCCACAGAATGGGACAACCTGCTGGATTCTTAGAAGAAATGACCAGAGCAGGGTAGTGATGGGAGCCTGAAAAGAGGTGTTCTTTGGTGATAAGCATGCAGCAGCAGCTGGAAGTTAAAACTTCCAAATAATACCTTTACTCAATTCCCATGGAAGGGAGGCATGCATAAGCGGAAGAGGTAGGGAAATAAATTTAAATACAGTGGGCTAGAAATAACAGGTGGTGTGTGGCTGGGAGCTGTTTGGGGAGCCCAGCGGAGGTTTATCCCAGTCTGGGCACGGCCAGGTTGGTTTATGGATGTCAGTCAGTCCACACCACTGTTCCAGGGGCGCAGGTCTCTCCCTGGTGTGGGTTACAAAGGCAGTACAGCTGTAGAAAACCACTTGACTTGCTGTATCCGGGACAGCAGGAGCGGGCTTTGCTGAGGAAGTTCCTTGCTTAATTTTTCAACAGGGGAGTGCGACAAAGACAGAATAGCCCAGACTTCTCAGGGTACTGAATTACAGAATCACGGAATCATTTAGATTGGGAAAGACCTGGAAGATCACTGGGTCCACTGAGGCGGTCCCAGTGAGTCATGGCCATGAGGTTGTAGCACGGTGCTTTGGGGATATTGGTGAAGATCAGAAAGAAATAAAGGATCAGATTGACTATTCTGGGGACTAATTTCCCATCCTGAACAAAGGCACAGTTAATAATAGGTGACATTTAATAGAATTCAAGTGTCACTGCAGATTCATAAAGAGTTGGTGTGAAAGAAAACAGCAATACAAAGAAGGAGAGAAAGTAATACTAAGGGGAATGAATCTGTTACGAAATATGTCCCTCACTGTTCAGTGCTGAAACTCCTAATATATTCATTTCTTTAACATTTACTGGAGTGAGCGAAGAAATCTGGGTATTACTGTAAAAGGATGTTAAGAATTATATGACTGAACTGGTTTGCAGAAGATGATTCTGATATAACTCATTCTGGGTACAGGAAACAAAATACAAAAATGGCTTGCAGCTTCCATTTTCTGAGGTCCAAAAGAATCTTCTCTTGCTACCCACAGAGTTTCAAGCACCTGCCTGTGCAACCTTTACATTTACAGCCACTCTACAAGCCCTGCAAGCATTACTTGGTGTACAGGAAGCTGCCTGGGTCAGATGCATTCTGCTTGACGAGCGTTCAGACTGCTGTTAATATTTCTCATTAATTTAGCCCTCATTCTCAACCTTTGCCCATAATCTTTAATCCAAAGGTCTGGTATGTATCATTCACCTCTTTTACAAGCAAAACACAAGAGAGGCCTGCAAGGCAGCTTGGAATAAACACCAGGAGCTGACACAACAGCCACAACTTGTTCTTCCTGACGTACTGTCTGCCAGCATAAATGGACTGTTGGGGTTTTTCTTTCAACATAACTAACCTTTCTATCAAAGAAAAACAATTTGCAGCATTACCAAGGACAGGCTGAAATCCTAAATTATTATTATTATTATTATTATTAGGAGTTATGCTATTCCTAAAATTTTATCATTGTAACGAAAAGCAACTAAATGTTGAAATTCTTCTAGCTTTAAATATTTGCAGCTTAACAATTAAGAAACTCTTAACAAGTGGCCAGGCTGTTCATAAATACTGTCCAAGCTGCAGATATCAGGTCGCAAGGAAGCAAGGTCGGGCTGTGAGGGCTGAGAGAGTGAAAAACGAATGGGAAATGAATCCTTTCAAAGCCCCGCTGGTCAGATCAGGGCTGGGGGCAAAGGCTCCACCCCCACAGGAAATATTGCAAACAAACCTTAGAGAAGGGAAAGGCACCAGCCATTCCTTGAGCCAACAGAAAGAGAGGAGGCCGTTCAGAGGAGAGCTTCAGGAGCTGCTCACAGAGGACGTATTGCTCAGATATGGGCCAAGGTGAGCAAGGGGAAAGCCCCTCCTGCGCTGCTGCTCGTCCTTTCCTTTGCATCCGTCCGTCATGTTCAGCTCTGTCATGGACACTGAGAGATCGCTGCTGCTCTGGGGAGTTTTGACCCGAGAAAGAAAAGGGAGAGAAAATTCTTCCATGGAGAGTTAGGAGGAGGATTTTCACAGGAATTGCATTTTTTTTTCCCCCCCGCTTACGGTGCGCGTGGGAAAAGTGGGAGTCGGGAAAACAGGTGTATTAACGGATGTAACCACGTTGCATTTTGCAAATAGGAAGGAGGGGAAAGTCTGCAGCTATTAGGAGTTGTCAGACAAGTGCGAATGAGAGACTGACCAATCTGACATAAGAGAAGGAAGCAAAGCAGAACTTCAGGAATGTATCATTCAACGAGAAGGCTGAAGCGTGTAGTTAGGACAGACAGGATACAAAAATTTGGGGGATTTTTCTGTTTTGTTTTGTGATTAGATTGTTGCAGTGGTGAGGTTTTTTTGCTCACGTTAATACTTCTATATATGCAAACTGGCCAGTTTATTATAAATGGCCCCATGTTGCTTTTCCAACTCCTGCCTTTCCAAGGGCAAAGTCTCTAGCCCTCAGCTGGTTCTACACCAGATGTGCTTCATTGCTAAGTTTCTGAAGATTTATTTTTTTTTAAGTAGGTACGTTCCTGGAAGAATTGAATATGTGCCGCTTGCATCAATACTGTAAAAAAGTGTGTTCCTCCCCATTTGAACTGTGACTACATTGCTAAGGCAACTAATGTAATTATTTCAAGGCTTGTCTAAACTTGATAAACTTATGATCCTGCTGTAAAAAATTCCTTACACTAATAAATCTGGTTGAACACGGGATAACTATGTTCCACTACTAAGGACCACACTCTTACACTTTCCGATTCTCCCTCCTTGTGGGGGGAGGGGAAATGAAATAAAAATAATGAAGAGTAAGAAAAAATATTTTTTGAAAAGTTCACAATGCCTTTAGGGGGGGAAAAAATATCTTTTACTTCTGTGCTTCTGCACTTCATTGAAACCATCAGTCTACAAGAGATCCCTCCATAGGCTCTGATGATGTCAGAACCAAACCAATCTCAGGTGTTTATTCTTTGGCCTCTGAAGCCATAGTTCACATGCAAAAGCTTTTACAACCGATATTAGCAGTGTTGTCTCTCCAATTCTGCCATCTCTCCTCCTGCCAAACAGTGATAGCAAAGTGGCCATCAACACATTCGTATTAGGTGCTTCCAAGAGTAGCAACTGTGTGAGACTCAAATGGAGCTGGAGATCATGTCATGGCTTAAAACACACAAGTGTTTCCCAGCTCAGTCAGGTTTCCCTGTTTCTCGTTCAGAGACAGCAAGGCCGTGCCTCTGCTGGTATAACTCCCTGTCAGAATGGAGCACATCTTGACGGAATTAGTTGAGTTCAGCCAGAATTTTACCCAAGTAACTCACAAATATTCAATTCTCTTTGGTTTCTCTACTCTTAGATGCCTTTCTGATTTTTCTTTAGTACCAGATATACTGCTCCTTCTATATTTCATTATGCAGATAATCTCTAGCGACCTAAGCAAAATGGAGTCTCCTCCAAATAAGAAAAAAAAAAAAAATCTCACAAATAAATTATTTATGGATTTGGTGGAAACCTCACACAGGTACCAATTACCTGTAGAAAGTAACGAGCAATTCTTCAGAGTGTGTTTGTGCTTCTTCCTCTTTGGATGGACCCTCAAGTTTTCTTGCTCTTCTCCCTTTTCCACAGCTGCAACGCAGCCAAGTACCGACTGGCACCTGAAAGAAAATGCAAGAGAACACCACACAAGTAAATTTTCTGGTGATGAACTGGTTGTGAGGAGAGGACAGGCCTTCACCGTCACCTTCAATGGAACAGAACAGCCTGAGCAAAGCTTAATATTCATTGCAGAAACAGGTATGGCTCCCAGCTTCCTTCCCAGAGAGAGTAATTCTGCCCCAGGACGTTCTTTTGGCCTGATACACACTGCAGAGCAGCAAGATCATCCCTCAGAGACAACGTGCTGGTTCACATAGTCGTGGAACCGTTTGAGCTGTTGTGTTGTCTCTACTTCAGTGAGCAGTCACAACTTCCTTCACTTTCCAATACGTGGCACGAATTCATCTGAGGGGAGGGTTTCATCCCCGTTCGGTTTGTTGATGACTAAATCTCTCCTTCAGGAAAGTGGAGGGGAAAAAAAAAAAAGTTGGTTTTTTTTTCCTTAAAAGGTCCAAAACCCTCAAAGGCAACTAAGACTCTGGCCACATTTGGTATCTCCAGCACAGCGAGCACAGAGGGCTGGAGTGCAGTTCTACAGTCCACCAGCTCCAACTCTGTGAGCATCTCCATTTCCAGCCCACACAACGCTGTCATTGGACGTTACAGGCTGAGTGTTCGAACTACGGCAAGTGACAGCCCCTCAACAGCACGACTTGGCACTTTTGTTCTGCTTTTTAACCCCTGGTCTTCAGGTATGAAACGTGTCAAATTTCCCCTGAAAGAATTAAGTTTCTTGTAGCTTCATTAATATTTGCAGCATTTGATCCATACTTTAGTACAGGGGCCGAATGTTGATCACATAGGGTATTAATGACACAAAGAAAAAAAAGGGTTTAAAAGTTTCTTAGAACCTTCTGGTACATAAAATCATCTCCATGTCATGCACTTACTGGACAGTTCCTTGCCCTAAAAGATTAAGTTCTGCTTTTGACAGAGCTTCCCTACTTCTGCGCTAGTTTAGAATAGTGTGTCTGGCCTCTGTAGAACCAAGGGAAGAGTCATATTTTACCATCTTCTCCCAGATTTGACAGTGTCATACCTCTGTCTTCCCTCCAACACCAGCCACCTTTTTTCTCTAGCTGTAGAAAACCTTGAGTTTCATTCATGCTGTCTTTATAACAGCAAGAACAGCAAAGGGTAGATATCTGCAAGCATTCTTACAGATGGAGACCAAGGCTCCTGAAGTTTATTCTGCCTGCTGTGGCTGTACATACCTCTGTGTTGCTTTTCCAGGTGACGATGTGTTCATGCCCAGCAAGGCTGAGTGTGAGGAATATGTGCTAGAAGAATTTGGCATCATTTTTGCAGGCAATAAAAATCACATCAGCGGCTTCGGATGGAACTTCGGGCAGGTAAATGTGGCGCCGAAACACCAGGCGTTGTTTTGTGTTCTGGTTTTTGCATGAACTGGCTTATTTGCCTTTTCCAGAGGTATTGCATACCTCTCTGAAGAGGAGTCTGGTGTTGAAATCGGAACTTGTGCCGAGCCCTGTTAACACCGATTAATGAGGACTTGTAATTGATTCGTCAGTGTTCTGCCTTGGAGGTGCAGCCAGCAGAAACCTTTGTGTCTTTACTAAGACACTAAGTAGCATTACAGCAGTAAAATACTGTAGGAGAGGCAAAGCCCTGGCCTAAAGCCCACAGATTCCAAGCTCTGTGAGTTCTGACCTTCAGAGTTTGTTGTGGCCACGTTTTTATACAGTAATTCCTGGCTGAGCCACAGCACTTCATTTGGTGATTAAGAAAACCTCCAACATTCAATGCTTATATGGCTCTCTGCATCCTCACTTTTAGTAGTCTGTGCTTCCAAACTGCTGATTTATTTCTGTAACAGTTTCAAGGGGATATCCTCGACATTTGCCTCTCCATAATGGATCGGAGTTTATACTACCGTCAGGATCCTGTCACTGATGTATCTCACCGACACGACCCCAAATACGTGGGCCGTGTCCTCAGCGCAATGGTAAGGAACGTGTTCCAAAAGTCCAAACCGCCAACTTTTCACTAACTTTTGAAGGAGTTAGTAGAAGTAAATACAAAGACATCTCTCTGATGTCTGTATGCACCAGACAGTGTGGGAGGTGAAATATGGGCCAGAGAAACGCCCAGGTGGTCATCTGATCTGAGCCTGCTGGATTTATCTCATCTGGGGTACTTCTGTTCCGTGTGACTTTGATGTCCAGTAGTCAAACCTAAAATGCAAGGCGTGGGGTGGTATGCTGAGGGCCCCTGAAGGTCTTTAGTCCGGTTGTCCATTTGAAGTGGAACTGCAGTGGTCCTAGACCAGCTCAGCCATGGACTTGTGAGCCTGCTTTGAAAATCTCCGAGGAAGGAGGTTTCCTGGCCTCTCTGGTGACCAGACCAGAGCTGCACTACCCCTCTTAGTGAGGAATTTTTCCTCTCATGTCAAATATGATTTTCCCAAGCCACAACTTTCTGCTGTTGCCTCTGTTATATAACAGAGAAAGATTAGTAAGAACACACATTTGGGTGTGTTCCATTCAAGTGGCTCTAAGCTGTTTTTAAATTCCCCCTATCCTCTTAACCAGACTGAACCATCCTGGTGCTCTCAACTTCTCCCTTTAGGTTTTGTGTTCCAGGTCCCCTGACCATCTTGGTAACCCTCCCTCCTGAGCCCTCTTCAGTGTCTCAACACCCCGTTGAACTCAGGGACCTGAAACTAGAGCCGGGATTCCTGGCACAGCCTCGCTGGGGGTAATTAAAGGGTGTTACCAGCTTCCCTCAGCCTCCTGGTGACACTTTTCCCAATGCAGCCCAGCACGGGCTTTTCCTTTGTGATGAGGGAGCACTGTTGGCTCAAATCCAATATGGCATTTGCTGTAACTCCCAGGCCCCTTTCAGACAAGGCTGTAAACTCTTAATTTACCTCGTCATAAATGTAGTGAATATCTTTCCAGGTCAACGCCAATGATGACCAAGGGGTGGTGCTAGGAAACTGGAGTGGAACTTATGAGGGTGGGAAGAATCCGACCAGCTGGACTGGAAGTGGTGAGATCCTGCAAAACTGGAAGAAATCAGGATTCAAACCTGTTAGATACGGACAGTGTTGGGTTTTTGCAGCAGTACTGACTACAGGTACGTTTTATGTCACTCACTTAACTGACGTCGCACAGATTGCACTAAAATAAGGACCAATAACACTTCCTGCAGGGAATTATTTCAAAGCGTCACTGTGTTATGTGAAATTTCCAGAAATACTGATTTCTGACTAAGGTTTCCTATTCACTCTTCAGTGCTTAGGTGCCTGGGGATTCCCACTCGGACAATCACAAACTTCAGCTCTGCCCACGATGCAGATGGAAATCTGCGTGTGGATGAGTTCTATGATGCAGAGGGAAACCATCTGGAGAGGGGAGCTGACAGCATATGGTAAGGCTCAATATTTAACAGTAGGACTTATCCAATCCCTATAGTGTCTTCAGGTGCAGGGTAGAGATTGTAATGACAAATGCTTTATCTTGTTCTTAAACATTGCCTTAAAAACAGCTACACACACACACACAAGATTAATTAAAAAAAAAAATACTACAAAATAGTGCTACAAAACTTGGTGTTTTCACTCCTTCTCAGTTAAACAGAGAATTGTGACAGGAATTGCAAAAGCTAATTGAAGCCAGGGCAGGCAAAGTTACAGTTATGATGCCACAGATGACTGCAATATTGCACTGGAAATATCAAACAGTGGGGACTTGACTTAGTTTGAAACTATTCTTCTAAACCAGTTCATGTTAAACTGTAAAAGTTCAACAGAACCAGCTTTGCTGCCTTTTTTTTTTTTTCTTCCACTGACATAATTTCATGTGAAAAATAATTTATCTGCTGCTGCTATTAAGCATCAAACGCAGTTCAACAGGCTTGCATTCAGCAAAGAGCAGAAGTTAGCTAGTTAATATAGGCAGGGTCAGAGTGGAAGTGGTGAGTCTCAGATAAGAACCTGTGCAAATTGAGGCATTTAATCCATTTAACTAAGATGGCTGATTAAAGGATGTGGAGAGGAGTTCATAAACACATCCTAGTAGCTTACTTTGTTCATTCTTGCACGTAGGAATTTCCATGTATGGAATGAAAGCTGGTTTACACGCAATGACTTGGGCCCCTCATACAGTGGATGGCAAGTTCTGGATGCAACTCCCCAGGAAGAAAGTGGAGGTACACAAATTTCGTTTCAGGAATAATGTTGAAAAACTGCTGAGTCATTTTTAGAGAAAAGAAAAAAAAAAAAAAGTAAAATAATTGCAAAAGTAGTTTCTCATCCTGCTCAGAAACAGTTGCTATTGCACTAGAAAAGCTTCAGATCATCTGTGGATGCCAAGAAAGAAACTGGGCTTCTAAGAGCAGTTTTTCCACATCAATTCCCATATTTCCAATAGAAGTATCAAGAGCTATTGAAAATTAAGGGGTAATACAACATCAATCAAGTGTACATTCAGAATAAACACAAGATACACTGACGACTGGCCTGGCACGAGGGTCTGTGTGGATAAAAGGGCCTGAATAAAATAAATAAATAAATAAAAGCAAGCACTGGCAATTCAGGAATCATTGATAAACAGCTGCCTAGTAATCTGCTTACTGTCAAAGACTTGATTATGCCTAAATGATTTTTTCTTGATGCTGTAGGAATTTATCAGTGTGGTCCTGCCTCACGAAACGCCATCAAAGAAGGAGAAGTAGATCTGGAGTACGACTGCCCGTTCGTGTTTGCCGAAGTGAATGCAGACTGCATGTACTGGAATTATGACTCGGCAACTGGAAAGAAAACATTAATATTGTCTAAGTCTACTGAAATTGGTGCATCCATCAGTACAAAGGCAGTTGGCAGAGATGACCGTGTAGATGTCACCAGGGATTATAAATATGAAGAAGGTAAATTAAAAACACTGGTTCTTCTGATTACGCAGCTGCTTCATCCCCCAAAGCATATAAACTTCGGGTTAGGAGTCTCTCAGTGGGCAATTTTGTGTATCTGTAAAGGTAGGAGCAAAATTTATACTCTATTTATTCAGTTCTAACAGAAAAGGGAAGGTAAAGATTAAATATACTGCCTTGCCCATTCTGATACGGAGCTGCTTTATGGGACTTCAATAAGGCAAGTCCAAGTGTCTCCAAATAAAACATTCACTGCTCCATCTGCCCACTGCTGGCACGCACTGCCTGCCTCTGCTTAGAGAGAATCAGGCTACAACCCAGTTATTTGTCTGCAGGAGGAAAGGCCTGTTACAGAAACCTGACCTAAAACAGCCCTTAGGCCCACGAAAAGCAACTCTTCCAAAAGTTCGAATAGCTTGACAACTTTGGGTCTGACTGTGCTGATGTTTTTCTCTTCCTAGTTAACTGTCATTATCTCAATCCCTGAGTCTTCTCACCTCCCTCCTGTGGAAATGGGGAGCGAGGTGCTGGGTGGAAGTTTGGCTGCCAGCCAGAGACAACCCACCCCACGGTACCGTCAGCCCTCCCTCACTTTAGGGGCCCCTTTCTGTCTTAGCAAACAAGAATTCACGTTTCTAAACGTTGCAGGCATGAAAAGGGATAGAAGTGGGAAGAGTGAGAAACTTTGGGCCCAAGATTTTGTGTTGCAAAAAAAATGCTGTCGTAGGGACAGTGACACTACTGACTGCAGGTCCAGGGAATGAGGTATGGCTGTGGAAAACAGAAGGTCTGTTTCTAATTTAGAGACACCATGTTTTTCTGGCTTGTCTCTAGCAGCCGTAAGAGATGAGTGTTAAGGATAATTTTCGTGGTTCTCTCTGACAGGCTCTACAAAAGAAAGAGATATTTTTAAAAAAGCCCGTAAGAAGCTGGGACTTGAGGATAAGTTTGATCCTACAGCACCGACACAAGAGGAGATCGAGCAGAAGCCTGACATCTCAGGGAAATTCAAGGTGGCTGGCTCTCTGGAAGTTGGCAAAGATCTCAACCTACTTCTGGTTCTGGTAAATTTACAGTCTCATGCTAAGACTGTTGATGTAAAAATGACTGCATGGAGCACTCTGTACACCAGAAGACCAGTTCGTGAGATCTGGAAGGACTCCATATCTGTCACTCTGTCTCCTAAGGAAGGTAACTTTTCCAACAACTTTTAATCACAATTGTTTTATCAGTAACTTGCCATAGGAAGCTGGTCAACTTGGGGTAAAGAGCTCTAAGAAGCTGCAATCCCAGCATGTCCCATAACAAATGGAGAGGCACTGGCAAACTCCTTAAACTCCAGTTTGTTGCATCTTTCAGAGCAACTGGGAAGAAAACAAGCCAAGCAGTTCAAGAGTAGTGAATGGAGGAGGGGGATAACATTGAACAAATCACTACCTCTCCAGAGCAAACTGATAGATTTGCAGGAATTGAGTTTGGCAGTGATGGCTGAAGGCCCTCCTAGTTCCAGACACAGCATGAAAGGGAAATACTGATGTTAGCTATGAGACTCTCTGTGGGATTATAAAAGTGTGCATCACTTCCTTTTTTTTTTTTTTTTTTCCTTCCAGAAAAACAATTTCCCATTAAGATAAAGTATAATGAATACCACCAGCAGTTAACCACAGACAAAACAATCCAGGTCACAGCTATATGTCACGTAGAAGATGGGGTTCAAGTGCTTGTGCAAAGAAACATCGCCCTGGACAGCCCTGCCATCGACGTACAGGTAGACTGCTGTCCCTCTGCTCCAGCTGCAGTGGCACAGGAAAGGGAAAACAAGCTCTTATGAGCACTTTCTTCCCTGAAAAAGTTGTTCTGCTCACATTCTGCCATGGTTCATCACAGCATCTCTCAGTATCTCCTCCTCTGATGCCTGAGGAGGCTTGGATAGAAAAGAACACGAGGAACCTGGCCTGACAAGCATTTCCTTTGCACAGGTACTTGGTGAAGCAAAAGTGAATAAAGAAGTGGACGTGGAAGTGGTGTTTACCAATCCCATTGACACAGAGGTGATGGACTGTGTGCTGCAGGTCGAAGGCAGTGACCTGCTCCCAGGAGTCCTTGAGTTGCGGTAAGTACAAGAAATGCCTCCTTCCTGCTGTTAAAGACACATGAGCAAGAATTTAGGCATGGATGACTTGGAAACAAACAGTGGGATGAGACATCCTCTTCTTCTTGCTGCAACTTGGGAGGCCAGGCAGTGTAACATCTCATAATGAAGCACACAAGGATGAACAAGCTCTTCATCTAAGCCGGGCTTTGGCTCCATAGTTTTGGGAAGTCAAATAATTGCTGCCATAATTGGACTGAACTTGTTTTCCTGCCTATCTAGCAGGTCAACAGGGTTCCAGGAAAATAAAAACCAAACAAACAGGCTTATCTAAGCTGTAAATTTTGCTGAGGCTGTCTATAGGCCAGACGGCTTGAACCTTCTTGTTCTGATCCAAGGGCCAACAACAGGATACGTGACTGTTCCTGTCCGCGCTCACCCAAATTACAGCATGTATTAACCAGGACTTTTTTCCACTTCACTGAATGGACTGCAGGTGCCAATCTGGGTGTTCAGTCCCCGAAACTGTGTTTATATCAAACAGGTGCACGTACACGTCAAAAGCAGATGCACCAGTGTCCCACTCAGCTTTGGGAACAAAAATTAACACTGTTTAGACACAGTTTATGATCCCAAGTGGTGTGACCTCTGAAAAGCACAACCCCAAGTCTGCTCCCCGTTTAGCTATTCCAGACACAGTAGATCACAGTTTAAGGAGGATGGTTTTTAAACAACAGACTAAACCATGACAAGCAGCTGCTCTTTAGATGACTGAATTTACTTTATTGAGGCCTGGAACTTGAACACAGCTGAAATCCGTGAGGCAGGCAGGAATAGAATGGGAAAAATGGTGAATATTACAATAAAAGTCTGGGTTGAGATTTTTAATTTAAAAAAAAAAAATTTTTTTTCAAAACAAGAACACCAGGCACACTAATTTTCAAGCTCTGCTTTCAGAACTTAACAAAATAATTCTCCTAGGAGATTAGTAAACAGAATCAAGAAACTATTTGATGATGTTGAGACAGTGATTGAGAAGACTGGAATAAAATCCTTTTACTATAGACCCCAGGTTCCTATTTTTATGCACTGGTGATTTTGCATCTTGTCCTGCACTTTTTTTGCTCAGTGTTTCACAACTTAAACAGAAAGGTTAAATTTTCAGGTTGTCCCTCATTTTGCACAAACACAAAATTCCACACAAATTTCAACGTATCCTCACAAATGCAGTTATTTCTGAAAAATACCTGGGATGTGGGAGCGTGCCCTTCAACTGAATACACAGACAAACAAACAAACAAACACAGCGACCCAACACTGCCATTTGCACATGACCAATTAGGAATGGTCCATCCCATAATTTATATTCTCCTGGGGGAATTTAGTAACCTTGTGTTGTCTATCCCACCCAACTTTATCCTCAAGCAAAACAAGGCAATGTGAGAGGGTAAGGGAAAAACATAAACAAGAGCTTCCAAGAATTACAAAATACACCAGTGTAAAACACTTGAACTTCCATTCAGAATTTCCTGCTCTGTAAACACTGAGCTTTTCTTGGTACTATAATCTATCATAATTCAGGAGTTGGTATTAACGTTCCTCCCAGTCTCAGATTATTCTGTTTCAATAACTCAGTGATGTGTGTTACACCTTCCGTTCTGCGTGGAGTCTTATATGATATTGTTATGCCCCCCTTTATGGGCTTATCTAGGTCGCTGCATAATGAATTTATGAAAGATCTTAACGCCTGGATTTGAGGATTTAAATACATATCAGATAGCCAAGTCCTGTGTGGTCTTCTCCATGGCCATCTTGCAATGAACTGACAGGAATTCTTACTTCAGGTGAAAGATGGTTAGTGAAGAAACTCAAGCATGATGCATGAGCCTGTTTTCAGCTTATATTTTTCCCATTTTTTTTTTTAGCATACCACCTCTGAAAGCCAGCGAGAAATCCAGCACCAAGTTTAAACTCGTCCCTTCTGAGGCGGGTCCCAAACATCTACTTGTTAATTTCTCCTGTGATAAATTTCCGGATATCAAGACCTTTAAGATGGTAAATGTGACTAATTAACATGAAGATATTCAAGGCATGGTCTGTGCGTGTGTAAATTGAACAAAACGCGATAAGAAATCTTGGATAGATAACAAGGAGATAATTAGCAAAACAGATCCTCACTTCCTGTGATAAAGGGGGTCACCAAGATCATATCATTGCAATTTTACACTGTAATTTTAAATAAACTGAGGAATGGCTGATTCTTCATTTACTGTTGTGAGTGTCCATGTTATTTGGAGACTGTTTGACTTTTATCTGGCTTTCTTTGTAAATAATTCCTCCTGGCTCCAGATGTCTCTGCACAAACATTCATAAACTCATTTTTACATATTGAAAGCCTCATACAGTGGAGTTCCAAAGAAGTGTTTCTCCCTACTGCAGCTGTGATACCAGAACGTAGTGAGGATGAGCTGCCCAATTTATTCATTTAGCTTTGCCTCCTTTGCTACAAAGTCTGTCCTGACATTTTTCCCATTTTTTTTTTCAGTAAATCACAATGACTAAATGAAGCATAGGAAACGTTCAACAAGAATTTGGGTGGCGTCCAATTTGACAACCATTTGACAAACACTTTGGGATAATTGCCCAGCTCAACATACATATTTTAGCACATTGATATTTTGCACTTGCTGAAAGTCTTCTTTGGGAATCAAAGGGAGGGTAATCTTAAGTCTAAGGGTATTTTAACTTGAGAAGAGTTAGGAATTCTTCACTGTAGATTATGTGCCAGGAAGTCATCTTTTAGAGTTCAAGTTTAGTAAAACTAACTTAGGCCCTCTACGGAAGGATTGGTACAGGCCAAAGGACAGGTTCCAGGAGTGAGTGAACCAGGTGTAGCCCAGTGAGAGACCTGGTTTGTGGCCAGTAAGTGTACAGCAGTAAATCAATCTTTGACTGAAAACAGTACATGTGGATGAAGAGGATGGGAAGTCAAGCTACTGCTCTGCTGCACTTTGGACTGTTGGGCCAGGAAGCAGCAAAACCTTGACAAGTGCCCAGAGCCAGCCCCAGCTCCCCCACCCAGCACAGGGCACCAGTGACCTGCCACAGGGACTCCTGGCTGTTGAGCAGCCCAAGCTCAGACCGGCTATAAAGTTCTCTTGTCCTTGCAGCCTGAAAAATTGCTTTAGAAGGGCACCTGCAACCACTTGGGTTTCCTGCTGCCAGTCACACGATGTCAGTATGAGCTCACACTGGGCACGGGATGAGCTACAGAGAGGCTGTGCAAGTAGCCCACAGAGGTGCCCCCTCCCCTCACCTGATGTCCCTCAAGGCTCTCACTGTGTAAATCACAGATTCCTAGAATGCTTTGGGTTGGAAGGGACCTCACAGACAACCCAGTTCCAACCCCTGTGCCATGGGCAGGGACACCTTCCACCAGCCCAGGTTGCTCAGAGCCCCATCCAACCTGGCCCTGGACACTTCCAGGGGTGGGGCATCCACAGCTTTCTTTGAGCAACCCGTGCCAGTGTCTCACCACCCTCACAGTAAAGAATTTCTTCTCAACTTCTAATCTAAACCTACTCTCTTTCAGTCTGAAGCCGTTCCCCTTTGTGCTGTCCTTGTCCTGTCACTCCAGGCCCTTGTAAAATAGTCTCTCTCCGTCTTTCTTGTTACCCTTCAGGTACTGGAAGGATGCAATTAGGCCACCCCAAAGCCTCTGCTTCTCGAGGCTGAACAATCCCAAATCTCTCAGCCTTTCCTCACAGGAGAAGTGCTCCATCCCTCTAATCACCTTGGAGGTCTCCTCTTGGCTACTCTAAACCACCTTGGAAGTTCAAGCTGTAGCACAGCCTTGGATTTAGAATGTGAATATACACTTAATGACTTCTTTTTACATCTCAGGTGTGTGAAAACACCCAGGCTGTGCTAAAGTCAAACAAATTGCACCAACAGAAACGAGAGAAGCCTTTAAATCAAACCTCTGGGGGAGTTTGAGAAAGGGAACACCCTTTCCCTGCAACACTCCAGGTGCACATAAATTAATGTGTCAGATCAAAAGTGTGACAACTCGGACACAGACTCACAGAACACATTCTGCAACTTTGTGGAAGTTATACTGCTCCCCCCCTTCCTAGAATAAGGTAGCGATAACACAAGCGCAAGGTGCAATTTGGTTACCCTGGGGGTATGAACAGTGGACAAAATTATTCAGGAGATGACTGAAACCAAAGAATTTGGTTTTCCCCTGAAAGTTAGCAAACTGCACGGCCATTTCAAGACTTGGATACAGGGGGAAAGGAGAAACAGAGTATTTTGAACCATTTTGAGGAGGAAGAGAGTATTTTGAACCATTTTGGATGATGGGCGGG
>VZRE01013808.1:189973-240282 GCA_013396775.1 Cephalopterus ornatus | reverse complement strand
GGGGGGGGGGAGGGGGGAATTGAGGTAGGAAAACACCTGTGGCAACATTCAGTCATTAGTCACTTAGGAACCATGACTGCAGCATTCCAAAGGGATTACAACAGCAGCTGCTGGTGCTTTGCTGTGGTGCAGGTGCCAGTTTGGGATGTAGGCCAGTCTGAGAGAGGTTCTGGTGGCTTGGTGAACACGGCTGTGGGCGTGCCTTGCAGAGGTAAAGGAGATGGTTGCAGCCAAGACAGAAAAAGTGTTCTGAGACTTAATTACGTACGTGAGTAGCAAGGAAGAAGAAAGGAAACAGCCAAGTGCCAGTGGGAGCAATGTGTAACGTCTGAGGCAATCACTGTAAGTACCGAGCGCCTGAACTTAAGAACTGGTCGATGCGGTTTGTCACTAGGGCTGTGTGTGAAGACCGGGCAACATCAGAGGCTTGTGGCTCTTATGGTTTCCAAGGAATATGAATTAAGGAAAAGAGAAGAAAGACCAACTAAAGTAGCTTTGAAGAGCAATCAAACCTATTTGAGGCGATTCCTGGAACGAGTCCTGACAGCTTGAACATCCCGGAAACTTCCAAGAGAAGGAAGCGCCGCTGAATTATAATGTAAGTGCCAGATACACTGCTGCCTAGTGGGAAAAGTGTCAGGGTTTTTCTTCTGGGGTAAGGTTAGCATGATTGTCATATTAGTAAGTACTCTCTTAGTCTTTGGTAGGAAAACAAAGTTTCTCAAAAAGGTGTGCAAGAAACCAACTTTTTTGGAAAATCAGCCTTAGACACAGCTGTTGGAGCTTAACTTCTGCTTTCTCTGTTTGTTTTTCTTTCTCTGTAACTTGAAATTCAGACTAATTTGTTTTTGAGTCTTTACTGAGTGCTAGAACATGATCAGTGGAGCTGCAGAATCTTAAGCAGATAATCCTCCTCAAAACAATGTCACTTTATTACCTGTGCTCTTTTAAGTGATGGGACCAAACTAAAAAGAAATATATTCATTGTAGTTAAAATAGACAGGCTTAGAGTTTGTGCTGATAAAGACTACTCACATCTAATATTTTGGGAGTTCTGTTTGAAATAAAACGGGGCAACAGTAGTATGGAGCTCACATAACAGGTAAACATTTGTTTCTGGTGGGAGCTTATAATTCCATGTAAGTCAGAGGGTGTTGGAGATAATGTGAGACTAAAAAAAAGCCCTCTTCAAACCAACTCACTGCCATTGGACACAAGCAGCAGTGATATTAACCAACATGGAGGTTAAGTCATCAGGAAATACTCCCTTTTCCTTCAGATGGCTTTTACATCCCACCACGCTCCCCATTTCCTCACCCTTAAAGATAACTTATTCATGGCACACCTATTATCTTTGTCGGAAGTTCTTTTTGTCCTGGGATTCAGGAGCATGCATTTCCTCTGAGTAAATAATTTTGGTATCTCCTCCCATAATTACACCCACATTGAGTAGGAACTTTGGCATCAGACATCCACGTATTACAGGAACCAGTTAATTCATTTGACAAGTCTGCAGGTATTAATAACAACTGCTAAGTACCTCTCCCTTCTCTCAAATTTCAGCTGACAGCACAAAAAGATTGCTGGGCTCTTTTCTTTTTATGATTGATGTGACTTGGACAACCTTGAAGGCCAAAGCAGGAGCTGTATGCAATTCTCATAAGCTGAGGGAATGGAAGGTGAGTTCTGCAAGTCACTTGCTTCCCTTCAAGCAGGTACTTTCTTCAGGACTGTGTCCTCAATATACATGCCCTGTAGGTACCTGCTCAGATTTCTTATCTGAAGGAACTTCTGTATTGTAATTTGTTCTTGCACTTCGTTTTCAAAAGTTTTATTGTTGTTATTGTTAAGACCTGTTTGAGAACAGTTTTTAAGCTAAACAGAGAATACTAGGGGAAGGGAGGAGAAAAGAAATTCCCATTGCTTCAAAAGGCACCATTTTTTAAATGCTATTTCAGAAATGTGTTATGCTTTGTATTAAAAAAAAAAATCAGTGTAATCCACCCTAATGGAGCTGTGAGCATGGACCCTATCGATGGGAATTCAAATATGCATTAAAACCCTACCGAAGAAAAACAGCAGTGACAATACCTCTCCTTTTTAAAGGTTACAATTAAGATGATTGTTGAACTGGGCCATTGCAAAGCAAGGTCCTCTCTCATTTAAGGATGGAATAAACATTTACAAATCAGTTTTTGTAAATGTTGCTTTGCAGGGAAAGCAGCACTGGCTGCAGTTTGCTGTTGTTCCAGATACGCTAAAAATTCTCCTTTTCAGCCCATCAGTGCTTACTCACTTTACTTCTTTATGGTCTTAGACTAAAGAAAAAAAACCGCCTAGGATTTAATTATGGCACTTTTTTGCATAAGTTAGTTTTTACTTTTACCTCTTCTTCAAAGATTAGATGCAAACTGTAGTTTAATTTGCAGCTATACTGTTTCAGATCTGACTTAGTATTTCATCGCTAAGCTATACGGTGTGAAATAGACCTGGAAGCTTGTTTGAAGATCCCTGCAATAACAGCACAGGCCTTAATCTATCCTTTCCATCCTATTCTTTTTGTTGTTATTACTATTTTCCTTTGATTTCCCTTTAAAATGGTGGTGGTTGTGTCCCCCCATTCTGTCTTTCCACCCCCAACCTCACTGCTTTTATGACACTGATATTAATAAAAGTGACTTGGAAGAATCTTCACCGAGGTGCTTGCTCTGAGCATTTGCCAAAACTTTCTACACAATGCTCCAGGTGGACTTTGTAGAGTCTCCTGGGGCAGGCAGAAACACAGAAAGTGCTTCTCAGCACTCCCAGAGACAGTAAAACTGCTCAGGTTTGAGCATGGCAACAAAACACAAGCTATGGAGGGGAAAAACAATCTTTCAAGGAAGATCATATGCATACTCGCTTGCCAAAAAGGTAGTTTAGCATTTGAGGTGGCAATAACCCCTTTATGGGTTTTAAACCACAGACCATAATAACAGCAAATGTGCAGGAGGACGTGATATTGGAGAACTGCAGGCAGACTGCAAGTCATCAGAATTCCTCTGGGACATGAAGCTAGTGCCTACCAGAGCAGGATTCCAGTGGTTCTGTTGTCACTTTGAACAGAGTGATTTCAGACAGAGTGATTTCTTTGTCAAAAGCTCCAATATGTCTTCAAATACCTCTAGTTAATCTCTGTCTCACTGTGCATTTTTCCTTTGCATCTAGGCCAAATGGCATCAGGATTTAAGCAGGAAAACTAAGATGTTCTAACTGCCATTCCCAGGACCGTAAAAATACACGTTTGAAACGTAGAGGGGCTACAGGCCACTTTATTTGGTGTTGATAATGAAATTACACCAATTTGCCCCTGTAAATTTTGTTCCAAGTCCAGTAGTAAAACAGCATCCAGCACTGTATAGGAAGTATGTAAGTCCCAGTGTATGACAGCCCTGTAAAAAAACCCAAGCAAAACTTTCTGTTATTGACCACTAAACTTAACTTAATGGCTCATCTGCTTTTTTAGCTGCACTTCCTCCCGCAGAAGGTAATTGCTCTTGGCAGCCTCATCATGCCACTAAACAGCAAACGGCTTCTTTCCCTGCTGGCTGCTTCTTCATGGCTTTTGTTTTACAGATCTGACCCCAACGCACATCAGCTGGCAGCCGTCAGTGAACGCAGCCAACCACCACACTGACAGATATGCCAACACCGAGCTGACCGTGAGGCGAGGACAAGCCTTCACTATCACCCTGTACTTCAACAGGCCAAAGCAGAATGGGGAGAGCCTTTCATTCGTCACTGAAATAGGTAACACTCCCTTAGCTCCATCCACGTTCTCAGAGAATTGTCATCTTTTCTCCTTGCACTTCTCTCCTATTTAGAGGCGCAATTTTTCTGTGTGTGTTTTTGATGCTTTAAAATGCTCGCCCTTTCGATGCGTTTCTCCCCCGCGTTACGCTCAGTTTCAAGTGTGGGGTTAATACCGAAATCGCGCTCTGGAACGGAAACCAGTTCACCCTTCTTTCTGGCAGGGCCGTACCCCTCGGAATCCCACCGCACCAGGGCCGTGTTCAACCTCTCTGAGGCCGGGCCGAGCGGCTGGAGCGCTGCCCAAGGACCCAGCGAGTCTGCAGCCGTGAGCTTTGTGATAACCAGCCCGGCCAATGCTGTCATTGGACGATACAACCTCACCCTCCGGGTAACCTCAGGGAACAAGATCTTCTCCAGATTCCTGGGGCAGTTTGTGTTACTCTTCAACCCTTGGTGCACGGGTAGGTGCCAACGCCTTTGTTCTGGAACGTAGCTGACCTCGTTGCTTCATGTTTGCTCGGAGGGCTGCTCCCTCAAGCTGTCTCTCTTTGGGTCACCAGTGGCTGCAATCTCAGTGCTCAGAGATACGATTTTATTACATTAAAAAGCTGCTGCCACCCTCTCTCCCTTTCATCCTAGCAAAATGTGCTACGTGGGGTTATATCACAGACTCTTTAGAACTGAGCAGATCGCGTTTTCCGTAGGCAAAGGCTGACAGGCTTTTTTAAGTCCGTGTACTTCTCAGAACCTGAACCAAGGATACAGCAACATCCTTGACTTGCACCTAAATCAGAGCAAGACTGCCCTTGTAGATGTTAACTGCAAAGACAGCAGCTCAACTAACTTCATAAAAACTGGGAGGGCTAAAGGTGAAGAATTGTGGCAATTCACAGAATGGGTTGGGTTGGAAAGGACCTTAAAGACCATCTCAGTTCCACCTCCCTGCCGTGGGCACAGATGACACCCACCAGATCAGGTTGTGCAGGGCCCCACCCAACCTGACATTGAACCCTTCCAGCCACAGCTTCTCTGGACAGCCTGTGTCAGTGCCTCACCACCCTCACAGTCAAGAACTGCTTCCTAATCTCTGATCTAAGTCTCTCCTTTTTTAGTTTATAACCATTCCCCCTTGTCCTATGGCTCTCTGCCTCCTTTTTAAAAGCTTCTTTGAAGTGCTGGAAGGCCACAATAAGGTCTCCCCAGAGCCTTCTCTTCTCCAGGCTGAACACCCCCAGATGTCTCAGCCCAATTTTGCAAATATGCAATAGTCTAGAAACCTAGATTAGCCCTAAAACATGATGCTGTAGAGTGAAGAGAGCTCTTAGCCAGCCCAGTGAGTGAACAGCTTGTAAGAGAAAAGTAACCACAATCATCCACTATTTTCCTCTGTGACCCTATGTTAGTCAAGGGCCACTAAGAAATATGTTAAGAGCCAAGATGAAAAAAAAAAATGCTAATTAGCTCAGCAAGTCTTGGAAGTCAGAAATAATTACAGAAGTATGTTTGGGAAACTCAAGACTGTTTCTGCAATGACAGTCCTGAGGGAAAAACCTCCCCAGAACTCCCTGAAAGATCATTTGTGTGTAACTTGTAATTGATGGAAACCACACTGCAGGGACAGCAATATTTGGGCAGCTCCTGAACTGGAACACCAGAGTAGCAGACAAACACTTCTTAGATGAAAACAGGAAAATTAAGATGCACCACTACAATTTAAAACTAGTGATTCTGCAGAAGAGCCCTCCAGATTTACCAGATGATGCAATGACTACTGACAGATAAAAGGGAGTATCCTTGAAGGAGGATGCTGGTGGATAAGTTCTATAGAGTGGAAAAGCTCCCTGATCCTGAAAAACAGGAACAAATTCAGTTTGAGTGTATGTTACCACTATGGTAAGTGTGAGCAGAAAGGAAATGGAAAATTTATTTTCTCAGCTAAGGATAAATGGCAGATCTGGCCTGTAGATAGGGTTCCAGATGTGAGATTATTCTTTAAAAGGGAATTAATTCATCAACTGGAATATCAGTAAAGAACCACTTGCAAGAAAACAGTCAGGACTAGAGATGAAGGGAAAAGAACTGGGTTGGAGAAAAGCTACTAATGGATCCTTAAGTGTCATCTGAAAAAACACTTTGATCAAATGGTTCGTCACTGACTTTGGCAGGCTGACATTCAGCAGCATTGTCCATGCACAGATGGGCTGGGACAACACACAGAAATAACTGGCTGACCTTAGAGATGTGGTGGGTAAGAAGGAATAAGGTACAATAACACAAAATAAAACATCGCACATTTAGGGAGAAATAATGATTTCAATGGCAGACTTATCACCTGGAAGTCATGAAGAATGTGGAAGCACTTGGTAATCAAAGAACAAGAACCAAAGTGAAGTAGCCCTGAAAATGGCAAATCAATCTTAAACTGTATAACAGAAAACAGTCAGATTTAAATATTAATGCCATTGTATGAGGTGATGAAATCTCATTTGGAGTTTTCTTTCAGTTGATCTTTCCTGAATTATTTATTAGAACATGTTCATGGACCAGAAAAAAAAAATCTAGTTTAGCAAGCCATAGAAGTTTATCACCTTTAGAAGAAGGGGCAGAGAACCAGCTCACAGGGCTAGAAGGATCCTAGAAAGTCACCTAGTCCCACACCATCCTTAAGGCAGGTCCTGTTCAGCACTTAGGTCGTTCCTGACAGGTTTTGAATTCCTTCCTAATGATCAACCATTAGGGAAGCTCCAGTACATCCCCTGGGAATTCCCTCCAACAAAACACCAGCCTTTCTATTAGAAGTCCTTCCTACTAACAAACAAACCTTACTTGCTTCCATTTCAGCATATAATTTCTCATCCTGCATATGAGAGACACCAAGAGCAGATTTCCTTCCCCCTGCCCCATCCTATTCACAAGAATTTCTGGAACTGACTGCCATGCTTGCCCCATTCCTCACCCCCATTTTTTTCCTACCTTAGATAATTCTGAGTTAATTCATAACTTAGGTTTTTGGGATTGCTCAGCATTCCCAGTGCTCCTCCCACTCTTTCCAGCTGGTCCACAGCTGGAACTGCACACAGGTTTCCAGGCCCACACCACCCCGAAAGCTTAGGAATCAACAATGGTGATATTATTGAGAAAAAAAAAAAACGTGGACAGCAACTGCAAAAATAGATTTATATCACATGATATAATTTTTAAAATAAATTGCAATCTTTTTATTTGCAGGAAGGGAAGGATGGGAAGTTCCTATAGGAAGGTAAAGAAGTTGACTCAATAAAATAGAAAAGCTGATTTTTTTTTTTGTATGTATTTCCTGAAATCTTGGAGCTTTCAGAAAATATTTTTGAATATTATGGAATTAAACACAGATCTAAGCAAATATTGCTACTTAAAGAGTGATGAAAACAACTAAAACCTCTGTGGGAAGCCAATGCTTTCATAGCAGCTACATACTGTGTGCCATAGACTTGGAAAACCAGTGAGGAACAATGAAACCCAAGTGAATGGTTGAGCAGGCTTTCCTAATAACTGGAAGACATAAAAATGCTATCTATGTGTTTCTTTTCAAATGTCTGTTCTACTTCTTAACTACCCTGAGAAGACAGAAAAATTCTGTGAGCCTGGGCTTTTCTCACAGAAACACAACGTGCAGAGAGGGGACCTTTAGATCATACACAAGGGCTATAATAAAAGTAGGGGATAAAAGTTAAGTAATATAACATGGATCTTTTGGCTCCCTGTCCCTCCAGGACATATACAATAGCAGGCATTATCACTGAACCGTACGCGTTCATGGAGCTGTAACAACGTGTTTTGCAAATAGTAGTTTTCCCCTTGCTAAATCAAGACAACAGTGTTTTTGAAAGGTTGCTGGTATTGCAGCTTTAAGCCTGCCCAACTTGGCTTTCAGGTGATGATGTCTTCATAGCCAACGAAAACGAGAGGCAAGAATACGTTCTAAATGAAAACGGAATAATCTTTGTGGGCAATGCAAGGTACATTGAAGCAAGAGCATGGTATTATGGACAGGTAAGGCATAAGGAATTTATTTTGACTCTCATTCTGTCCCCAATAGCATTTCTCTTATTATTATTTGCCTCTCCAATAAGGCCTGTTTATATGAAAACTGAATAACCTTAGCCTTACTTTGCTCACAGTGTGTCTATCAGTGTTCCTCATTGCCCCAGTCACCTCTGGGCTGGAATACTTCAGAAAGGAGGAGCTGCAGTAGAATCTCCTTTAATTCGGTTTGGAAACCATCTATTTCCTTAAAAATTTATCTTATCTGATCACAGTTCCAAGACCTTCTAAACATCTGCCTCACCATGCTTGATCTGAGCCTGTACTACCGCCAGGACCCAGCCATGGACGTGGCACGAAGAGGAGACCCTAAATACGTGGGCCGAGTTATCAGTTCTATGGTAAGAAACGGACAACTTCACCCAAATCCCACAAAAACTGAGCAGAAAGCATTAATTACACCAGTGAGACTCAGCCACCTGCAGCTTCTGCAACATAATTAGACAAGGGTGCATTACACACAACTCATTTCGTGCTTTCTGTCCACTGGCCTATTTTTAGATCAATGGAAATGATAACGACAACGGAGTTCTCCTGGGAAAGTGGCAAGGAAGCTTCCATTCTCACGAGAATCCGTCCAGGTGGGATGGCAGTGTGGTCATCCTCAAGAAGTGGCGTCAGGACAACTACAGGCCCGTGCAGTACGGCCAGTGCTGGGTGTTTGCAGGCGTGATGTGCACAGGTAAGACCCGAGAACAGAGGGCTCCAGTGCGATGGAGGCACCTGTGACCTCGGGATTAATCAAAACTACAAAGCAATAGACTCTACAAAAGGAACAGTGCCGTAAAGAACCCAAATGCTGAAGGATCACAAAATATTTAGACCCCTAACTTTGCTTCTCAGATGTTTGTAACCATTGAACTGCTTGGGTTTTGTTGTATTTGCTGCCTTTTTTTTTTTTTTTTTTTTAAATATATTTCAGTTCTGAGGTGCTTGGGGATTCCAACCCGTCTGGTTTCCAATTTTAACTCCGCCCATGACGTGGATAGAAACCTGAGTATTGATAAGTACTATGACAGCGCTGGAAGGAGTCTTAATATCAGCAAGGATTCCACATGGTAAATATAATTTCTTGCACCTCTCTAATAACTAGGGAGGGGGTATAGGAGACTTAAAAACATGAACACTAGTGGTACAAAAGCAACTGAGTAGACAAAATGTAATACAACTACCTAAATTAATACTGTAGACATCTATTTGGAAAAAAAAAGAAAAAAAAAAAAAACCCAACACCCAAACAACATACTTCATGGTTTTCTCCCTCCCTGCCCTGAGGTCTAGACCTCAAAAACAACCATTAAGTCCGTCCTTTGGAAGAGGCAGTGAGTTAGTGTAACGAGACGGCTTTTAGCTCAGTTTGGAGAATCTTTAAAAGCCAAAATCCGCTTCTCCTTTCGAACTGGAAGCCCGTATGACTCTGTACTGCTGTGCTTTCTAGACGTTATTCTTTGTCCCCAGGGATTATCATGTCTGGAACGAAAGCTGGTTCACTCGCCCAGACCTGGGGAGGTCATACAACGGGTGGCAGGTTTTAGATGCAACTCCACAGGAACAAAGCAAAGGTAACATCACAAGTTTGTCAGCGTGATTTAACAGCTCTTCTCCAAAAAACTGAGCGCAACTAATACAGTTTGACCTTTCCCCCCTCCCCCCCCTCCCCACGCTTTAGGGATTTTTCAGTGCGGCCCTGCATCTGTCGTGGCCATCAAAGAAGGCGACGTAGACTTGGATTACGACACCTTGTTTGTGTACACGGAGGTGAATGCCGATTGCAACAGGTGGATCGTGTACAACGACGGCACCAAGAAGAGGGTTTATTGCGACACCGAAATCATCGGCAGGTCCATCAGCACCAAAGCCGTGGGCAGCAATTCCCGCGTGGATGTCACCGCTAACTACAAATATCCAGAAGGTGAGGGAATTATCACCTTGTCTCCTTGTTATCACGACTGTTTCCTGCCGAGTTCTTGGCGCTGGGAGGCAGGATGAGAAACCTGCTGCGTTTGAGCATCTCTCCCCTTCTCCTTCAGAAAATATTTCCGCCAGTGTTCTCAGGTTACTTTCTTACTACAACGGGTGTTACATTTCTGGCTTTGTGCATTAAACAGTTTCCTTATTAAGGCACAATACAAAATCCACTTTAGTCTCTTACACAGAAGTATAAAATTTAAAACATACAGAAAAACAGGGCTATAAAATACATTTTACTACCCAAGGCAGACAAACCCTCAGGGTGTCACACAAAAACATCTTGAAATTGGGTCCACTGTGTATCAGGAACCATGCACAGGTCTGTAGTATGGGAACCTACAGGTCACTAAGTACTAGTTTTCCAACATATCTGCCAGAGGAAGTTGGGCAACAATCAAACCACTAATCCAAAACCTTAAGCTCCAGTCCTCTGCACTGTCTCCCATTTGGCCATCACCTACCCAGCCATTCAGTGTTTGCACCGTCAGAGGACTCTGTCTCCACATCATTGCATTCTGGAATCAAAACTACTAAGAAAGAGTAAAGGGATTAAGTGTCATTCAACTATATTTGGGAAAACAAAGCAGCAAAGGGTAAGAGCTGCAGAGCCATTTGCCTTTTTTTTAATCTTCTCCCAGAAACTTGGTACCCAGGTCTTTCCATTTTGGTTTGTTTTTTTTGTTGGTTTGTTTTTTAATTTAGGGTTACAGATTTCATTTAATAGTCTGCTTAATGTTTGTGGCTCAAAGCCTTAAAAAAAAAAAAAAAGAAAAAGAAATATGTATTTCACTTGTTTTAAAATTTGCCATTTGGAATCAGTGGCCATATTTGAGTGCTTCACTCCTCAACGTTTTAGTGCAACTGTATTTAATACAGAGGCTGACTGTCATCAGATCAGCAAAGTAAGACTTATCACACTACTGCAAGTTCTGACCAGAGAAAGAGAAATCTTGCTTCTTTAACAAATACGCTGTATTTCATTTTAGTGATTTATTCACCTTATAGCAGTGTATTTATTACTTCCCTGTGAAAAACCTGAACAGAGCCTTAATGGAGATAGGGGGAACTTTGAGGTGTTGCATACGCAGAGCTGATACCCTGTATCACTCCGAAAGCCTTTACGCAGACGAGGTGCATTTGCAACAAAAGCAGAATTTTACTTGGTTCTCTCCTTCCACCAGGCTCTTCTGAGGAAAGACAAGTTTATAGAAAGGCCTTGGCTAAGATATTTGGAACAAGCGTCACAGAAGGGCGCACGGAATCTCCCGAGGGAAGACCCTCAGAGGCCGTCAGAAACCCCGGCATCGCTGGGAAGTTCAAGCTGGCTGAACCTCCGGTGTTTGGCAGAGACATTAATCTCATCTTGGTGCTCAATAACCTCTCCTCCGACCGCAAGACCGTGAAGGTGGACATGAGTGCATCAACCATCCTGTACACCAGGAGAACAGTGACAGAGATCCTGAAGGCAACCACTTCTGTGGAACTCGGCTCTAAACAAGGTAACTTTTAATGGCCCCGAGGAAGCCAACCTAGCCCTCTTCCTAGCCACAGCAAGGCGACTGGGAGGAAGAAACATCAGTGCCATACCGAGATCAGCCTTGTAGTGCCTCCACCCCTTCCATCTCTTAATAGCACTGTGATTAAATTTTACGTGATTTTTTTTTTTTGTCCCCTCCGAAAACTTTCACTAGCTCAGGCGTGAATTGAGGGTCTCATCAAATGTTACATAGAAGGCTGCACTTATGTTACAGCTCCAGAAGGAAAACCACACACGTGTGTGTGTGGGGCAGGATCTATGTGTGTATATGTGTGTGCCTGTGTGGCGATTATCACATGTACATAGGAGCATACCTTACTCTTAACACATAAAAAAAGTCCGATGTGTGCTTTCTGGCACTCAACAGGCAACAGAAGAAATCTGGAAGAATTTAGAAGAAATCAACTAGGACAAAGTTTAAAAGTTACAGTGAAACTCTGTTTTGAAGAGCCAAGGCTGTTGAAATTATTATAGAGATCTTTTTCATCCCCAGGGGCTACAAAGATATACATTTTCCCCCCACACACAGCAGAAAAGTTGTAGGACTGCAGTGAGCAGCTGAGCAGGTCACTTGAAAAGGATCTCTGTGAAACTTGACCCAAACTTTCTTCTTGACTGAGGTAAAAGAAGGAGGATATAAGGAGGGAATAGATAAAAATAGTTATACCTCTATTGTATTTCTTAGAAATACAAAAAGTCAGGAATCCAGTGAAATGCAGATGAGAAGACTCCCTCAGTTTCAGACCAAAATCCTCTATTCAGAACTGTCAGGGTCAAATGAGTTAAAGTAGAAAAAGGTCACCAGAAGAGGGAAATACACAACCAGTCTCACAAGAAGGAAATATAAACAACCTCCAGCTGTCTTGTCTTTTTTTCTCTTCAAAAATTTAAAAAAAAAAAAACCCACAAAAAACCAAACAAGCGCTTGTTATAACTCTTTTCTTTAGCTTTCTTTGAAAACGTGATGGTTCCTAAACATATGTCTGTATTCCAGGGAAGCACATCCGGGTAAAGATCCCTTATGCTCATTATGGAAAATATCTGACTACTGACAAAAGGATCCAGGTTACTGCTTTGTGTGAAGTCATGCGCACGCACGGGCTCAAGCTGCTGGTGGAGAAGACAATCATTTTAGAGGACACAAACATCATCATTAAGGTAAACAATGATGTCCCAAACAGACACTAAAGGGTCTTTCTGAAGGTCAGATCCTAAGGCGAGAATCTGGGGATAAATGAATTCATTTAGGCTGCCATTTCAGACCTTGCTCCAAAATCCTGCTGCTTAAATTGAGAAAGCAAGGATGTGAGAGGCCAGCTCAGAACCTTGGCCTGAATCTGCCCCTGTTCTTCAGAACAGCTCTGTTTCTTTCCCAGTCACATGCCACTGCTTTATGTTCACAGCACTTGTCTTCATTTCATGTGTTCTAGTTACTGGCGAGTGCTTGTGTTGCCTTTAAACAACTTTGCCTACTCCCCAAAATACAGATTTAAACCCTTCATTCCAGTCATTGCTAGGGCCAGTTCACATGGTTTCGACACTTCAATCCTAATCAGTGATGTGCCAAACAAAAAAAAAAAAAGCCACTCAGTAACCCAGAGATCAGACAGGTGTCCTGGGATGTGTTTCACTGAAATTACGCACAGAACATCGCAGACAGCTTCACAGCACTACTTAGCAAAGCCAAATCCAGCTTCAGACACTAGGAGAGCTGTCAGCGAAATGCCACAGCTCCACCGAGTTCTGACTCCAGGAGAGTGTAAAACAGTGACGGATCAGGAATGTGCCTTTGCCCTTTAGGTGCCCCGGAGGATTGTGAAGAACAAAGCTGCGACCCTGGAGATCTCCTACGCCAACCCCCTCCCCGAGCCCGTGAGCCGCTGCGTCCTCCTGGTGACTCTGATGAACCAACAGGTCAAGATAAAGTGAGTGAAAGCTGCGGCGTTTGCTCGGTGCTTCCAACAAGACCAACAGCAGGTCTCATTTCTCAAAAAAAAAGAAAAGAAAAACAAGCATGCTTGAATCGTCTTTTTCTATTTAGGAAAACAAAAAAAGGCCACCAGATGTATACTGGGATATTACTATTTCTTAATCACGTACTGTTTGTTCCGCTCAGGAACATCTCTAACAACTGAAAGCTATTAACGTTCTTCTTCCCCCGGAAAGCAAATGTGCATGTCAAAATTCTTTTGTCTCTCTGAAGTTTACAGCTTGGCTTTGTGTTTCTATTTTTATATACAATGCCTTAATACTAGAAATACAACTCTGAGCTGACGAGTCAGACGCTGCCATAGCTCCCCTTGCTTCAGCCCAAACAAAAAGTTGCTCCGTCCTTCTTTAAAGCAGGAGAAAAATACACTTTTTTCGAAATATAAACCCATGATTTTCTGTTATTTTTTTTTCTTTTCCTCTGGACTCTGCTGCTTTATGCATTAACTCACTGTTGAGTAGTAGTTTGTATTTCCTAGAGCTTCCTTTTATTATTATAAAAAAAAAAAAAGTGACCTGCTGTGGCTCTGGAACTCTTTGGACAAGAGAATCCATAAAAATATGGAAAACATTATTCCAGTTGAAGACTAAGCCAATTTAGGCCAAAAGGAGATAAAAAACAAAGCACAGTGGCCATTAGAAAAATCATATTATTGCCAAAATGGATATGAACTGAGCAGGCATTGGACAGACCTTTGACAGAGTTTTCTTATTCTGAGTTTGTGTTGACTGTCCAAATTTGCACTCAGTCCTAATACAAAGGCCTGACGTAGCACTTCTCATTTCCATAAGTCCATTCAAGAATAAAATAAGATGGCACTGTCCTTTCTCATTTCTTAGTCTACACAAAGCCTCAAACCTTAAGTAATTCTCAAAACCCAGGGCCAGGGCTCAAGTAACTGTTGAGTCACTCGCTTTCATGCAGTCCTATTTCTTAGGAGTCTCATAAAAGACAATGTAAATCTGAATTAATTGATTATTTTCCTTTTTTTTTTTCAGTCTGGCACGACTGGCCCCGAGGGAGAGATCAAAGATTTATTTTGAATTCACACCTCGGAGGAGTGGGCCCTTACAGCTGCAAGTAGACTTCTCTTGTGACAAATTTTCACACGTTAAGGGATTTGTGACCATTGCAGTAGCACCTTCATAATGTGATGGAATCAAACTCCTGTTTCAGCAGTAACATGGCAAGACATTCTCCCCTGGATAGGACAAGTGATGACAGAAAGGAACTTTCCACAAAAACTGGTGACCTCTTACACTGCAATAGAATCAAGTCTCCTACTTTCACAGTGCTTAAGTTAGTCTCTAATTGTATTTCTTCCTTTTTCCCCCCCATCCTGAATTCTTGGTAGAAATAATTTCACTATTTTATCAGATCTCATTCTGTTCAGCTTCCAGTTTTGACTTTTCCATCAGGCAAATAATACAGTCTCTTTTTGACCTCATTCTAATTGTCAGCAATAAATAAAAATCATTCATCATCAAATTGTTTTGTAATGAATTTTACATTCCATGGACTTATTACAAGAAGTCACGAGATTGAGCAAAGTTATTTTTCCTTCCTTTCACAAGCCTCTAGCCTAAAAGAGTAGAACATTTCCTACACTGTTCACCTAATTTCTGTATTTTGTGACACTTATAGCTCTGTGAGTGGGGAGGAAAAAAGCCTGTGAAGGGTGGGAAAAGTAATGACAATATTTCTGGGGGCATAGGGCTGTCACAGAGCGGAGAACATTCAAAACAGTAACTTAATTCTCATGTAGCGTGACAGAGCCTGGCATTAATGTGGCAGCCCAGCAGCATAAGGTAGCTAACACTTTTTGCCCAGTGTAAGGTCACTGGAGACAAGGAACACGTTTGTCTTCAAACCTGCCCCACGTGGCTCATCCACGGGCAGCCCCAGCTCCACCCTGTCGCTGTTTGCAGACAGATGCCTCTTCTGTGGGTTCCCAATCCCAACATTTCCAGGTGCCAGGGCTCACCCGAAACACACTTTCAGGTAAGAATTCCCTGTTCCAGCCTCTGCTGTGACAGGTAGTGACTGACCAGGCACAGGAGCCTCGGGGTCACGCTCCAGGGCGTGGGGCGATCAAGGTCTGCAAACAGCTCTGCCAAGCCTCAAGATTTGCATTGGCTGTACAATGTGCTTTAAATTAAAGCTGAATTAATAAGGCCAAAATTCTGAACCATGGAGCTGTCAGGAGTTATGAACATCTTTTTTCTGATAATATTTCAGAGAGCCCGAGGCATCCAGATACGATCACAAACTCCTACTGAAAAAAAAAAACATCACAAAACCACACAAGAAACCATAACAAAACTCTGGATTCCTTTTTTTTTAAAAAAAAAAACCAAACTTAAACTTCAGGCAATTAATTTGCCTTTTTGGTTCTCAGCAATCTTGATATGAATATGGAAACAGAACAGAAAACAAAACAGAAGAAGTGCAGTGAAACAAGAATCAGGCCTAAAAGAGTTAACTAGGCTAGGCTCCCTCCCCTAGCATCTACTGTGCCTGTGCTACCAAGACTCGTTCTGTTCTGCCTGCTGGACCAAAACTTAGGAACAGTATACAATAGGCCTAGAGGTAATAAATTAGGATAAGCAAAGAGAAGGTAGACAACTGAATAGGTGAAGTAGGCCTGGAGCCAAGGCTTTTTCCAAGCTTCAGTGAGCGGGGCAAGAACAATGAAAAGGTAAATAGGTCAGACCGAGGAAGATGAGAAGAAGACCCCAGATTCGAGGCTGAAGGCCGGATGTACCCCCGAAATTGAGGGCCAAGAAAAGCACCGCCCTAAGCTCCACCTACGCTCCGCCTATACTCTGCCTATCATTAATATGTATAGATAGATGTTGCAATCATCTGAATATGTATAAGAATCATGTATGAAAATTGTATAAAAACCCTGATTTTGTGTGACACCTTTGAGCAAGTTCCTTTGGGTGATGCGAATCACACTTGCTCCCAGCGCTGCAATAAATACCTTGCTGCTCAAAAGACACAAAGTCTCTGAGCAGTCCTTCATACCGGGATTTTTTGGAATCAGCAGAAGCGTAAAGGTGAGAAAGATAACGGACCATCCCTTCTCCTCTGACACCCCTTACTCCTCATCACAAGGCTCAGAACAGTGTTCAAGCTGCTCCGGGGGCAAATTGGCAGGGCACGTTGGTAGATAAGCTGGGACACAGGCTGAGGGAGGAGGGAACCAGAGGGAGCTGCAGGAGCTGAGCGCGCCTGTAATTACAGTGGGCAGGGCTCACACCAGAAGAGCAGCTCCACAGCTTCCTCCAGGGCCCGACTCACAAAGCAGCTAAGAGACACTTGGTACGTGCATTAAGAACCCCAAACTATAAAGAAAAATTGTTATTAGAAGCAGAGGCAGGCATTTAAGAACTTCTCTTTACCTAAGAGAAGTCTCTGATCCCAGCTGACTGCGTAACAATGCCCTCTGTGAGGGATGTGTTGCTTCACACAGAAGAAATGCAGATTATAGGTAATCGTGTCAGGGACAGATAGTAAGAATGCACAAGTCTGTATTGCAAGAAAGAGCAAATTACATGCAGTTACATGAAAGATCTTCAGGCAGACCTGTCTTAAAAAAAAAAGAGTGAAAAAATCCCAAACTACTGATTGACAGTAACACCAATTACTACAAATCTACTTAAATCACTCCATGTCCCAACAGCCAAGCTGTAGAAGAGGTATATTTGTCTGTACTTGCCCTCTGTACGTACAGTCTCCAAAAACCTAAACTGACACAAACCAAGCCATCCAAAATCAAGTTTCTTGTGTCTACTTAAGATTTCATTTCCTTCGTTAGATCCGATTTGGGATGTTTTCCTCTCTTAGACACCAGAATACCGACTATCATCTTTCCTCAGTCATTCACCAGTTTTAAATAAGCATAATTGGATTCAAGATTGTGCAATTAAAGCAGTCATCAGTGGATGCTCACGTAGGATATCACTACAAAAACACTAACTACCGACCACAGGTCACACCCAGCTTGTATAAACTCCAGCCTAGGTAGCCAAGTCCAGTCCTGAGCCTTTCATTATTGGTGCTGGTGGAAGAAGATTTAGGATGTTCTTGCACACTTTTGTATCCATAACCTGAACTACGCACAAGTGAGGAAAAGAAGAAGGAAACCTCATGGCGGGTAAGTTCATACTGATGGCTCCAGACGTCGCTCTTCCTGTCCAGATGAGTGACATTTGCTGATGAAACAAGATAAATTATATCTAGCTGTTCTGTCAGCAACTTTGTCCTTTTTAGGTTTAATGTATTTATGGGTTATTGTATTATAACTGATTTTCTTTTTCTTTTTAATATCATGGGTCTTGAAAATATTTTTTCCTGTAACACAGAAAAGTAGATTAAGATTTTTTTTCTATCATATGAATTAAGTACTCTAGTCAGTGCTTCTGCAGCCATCTAATCAACACTGTTGGCTAGTGACTGGGAAATCCAACTGCCCCATGGAAGTCTCAGGCTCTGATATCAAATGATGTCCTGCCTCAGGCAGGTCACTTGATGGTCTCTGGACTCCCACATTCCCCCCGCTCTACAGAGGGGCCATGGCAGCTTGTCTGCGTGGGATTGTCACGTAATACACACATACAGAGTCTATCTACAGTTGAGCCTAAAGATGTTTTCCTGTGACAGCTTCAGCTTTCAGTCAAAGGCAAAGAGAACCCTGTGCACGTGATCAGCATTTCCAGCAGTGATCACCCATTCTGCAGGCTTTTGCTTCTGAGCTTGCTCCTAGCATCTGTCCATTGCAGGATAGACACCCAAGGAAATTTTTAGAAGTTTGTCCAGTTGTACGCTGGCAGAGTTATTGAAAATATGTTTTTCTAACAGAGTTTGAAAGAAAAAAAGAGAAACTATAAGATTTCAATTAGAACTGTGGAGATCAAAACAAGGATAAATTTGAGTCCACGTGGACAAAAGACTGGTATCAGGCTTTATTGTGCTCTTACCCCATATACAAACCAACTTTTTGCTGATGTCTTGCACGTATTCACTGGAAATGCCTGTACCAGCACGGACTTGGCAAGGCAAATCAAACTATTACTGCAGGAAATTCTTAGAGCCAACCATAGCTAGCCACTGCCTTCTTTATCTTTCCAACTTCTCCGCACATCCCCTCTCACTCTGTTGGACGTTTCTCAGCCTGTGACATTCCCTGCGAGAGCCTCTCACGTGCCCCCTGCCCTGCAGAGCCTGGACACTGAACCTGCACAGGTCAGGACACACAGGGGTAAAGTGCAGCAAGACTAAATAACTTCTTTTCAAACCCTGAGGCCCTGCAGAAACATGTTCTAAGTCGCTGTTAAATTAGAGGACTTGGTGTTGGGGACGATGCTTTCTGTAGGTCCCTTTCAATTAAACACACTTATGTCAGGAAAATAAAAGCGATGACGCAAGTGAGACACTTTCTAGACATTTTACGTCCCGTGGCACAGACACAATGCTCCTGTCAGGGGAATTTTTGTCTCCAGGTGGCACACCTGAAGCAAGACCCTCAGCTGACAGTGTTTGAACACGCTCATGCTTCCAGACTACAGGAAAGCCACCCTTACTGCAGCCTCAGAAACACATGTGCACGTTCACATTTCTTCCAAAAAGCTGAGGAATGAGGACAGTTACGACTTCATGAAGACTTCACAGAACACAACTCTCTGCTGCAAACACAGCAGAAAACTCAGATCTCGCCCTCTCTATTCCTATAGCAGAGCCCCATGGATTCCCTCAGATATGAGCCTCTTTCCAAGGGACTCAAGGTGGTGCTAAAGCAAGTCCTGTGTCTTGGTTCAGCCAAAGGATGGAAGTGTTGCTTCCAGCACCGTTAGTCTGCAAAGGGTTAATGTGCCTGAGTCACAGCAGGAAGCTTTCTTCAAGTGAAACTCCTCAGAAATATACTGGGAAAGGCCACTTCACAAACACATATTTTCACAGAGGGATCTGTATTTTTTCCTGCTTTTTTCATTTGTTGCTGTGTTGGTTTTTTGTTGTTTTTTTTTTTTTTTTTTTTTTTTTTTTTTTTTTGTTTTTTTTTTTTTTTTTTTTTTTTTTTTTTTTTTTTAATTCCTCAAGGAAAGTTTGAAAGCTTTTGTAATCTGTTCTTCAGTGCCCCATTTTCAACAGCGACAGCCTATTATGATACCAGAGAGCAACAATAGCACTGCCTCAAGATATGCCACTCCTAGTGCTACCATCTGTCCTCTGCTGGTTATCTTCTCCCAACAGAGTGCGAAATAACACCCAGCTTCAGGCAACAGGACTGCAAATTAACTAAGATACAAGATACGTGAGAAGATAATGTACAAGTTCCACAATGAAGACACCGACCTTCTAGTCATCATCTGTCAGACAGTGCTTCCAGAATTAGGGTTGCACTCGCTCATGAGAGTTTTAATACTTCCCTCTGTACATCTGTAAAGCTTTCTGTGAACTAGAGATCCCCACAGGATATGACAAGAACAGGAACATGGGGAACAGAACAGACTCATCAAACTTTTAACAAAGTCTTATCTAAATAGGGCAGGTTTTTTTTTTTTTAATCAAAGATGAATTCTCTGAACAGGTGTTTTTTCTCTTTCAGAAAGTTGCCTGCAGAAAAGATGCTTTAACTGTTCCTCTACACTGCCTTTTTTGCAATTTTTAATAACAGTGGATTTTTCTTTCTCCTAGAGCACATAACACCAGCTATATCTAGAAGTATAATAAAATTACTACATTAGACATGATGAAAAAGGCGTACAAGCTTGAAGGAAAACCTTTTTTAATGAACCTGTCTTGTGTCTTTCTAGCCCTGAGAATAACAAAAGTCAATTGGCAATCCAAACTAAATAAAGCTGCCCACCACACCTCTGATTACAGCAGCACAGAAGCAATCTTCAGGAGAGGGCAGCCCTTCAACATCTCCCTGAACATCAAAACAACGGTGCAATCCTGGGACAACTTCACCTTTATTGCAAGCACAGGTAATTTCCCCATGGCACTCACCTCATATCCAAGTTATTCCAGCTCCAAAACACAGGCGTCTTACAGATCTGTGTGGTCCATTCCTGAATCATCAAGCTGTGTTCTGTATCACGGAGGATTCATTGTCCTTTTAGGGTTAGGAGCTCTCATTTTAAAGTTCGATCTGCAACTTAAGGAAATATAGTGAGTAAAGGTAATAATTAATAAGAAGATAGGTGCCATTCCCATTCTAAAACCAAGCCTGTATCTCTGCTCCTAAGGATCTACCTGGAATACTGCAATTTATCTTCATTCTGGTCCCTGAACACGTTGCAGCTCTTCTTCTCACAAATCACCAGCCACAATTCACCTCCCCTCCTCCCTTACTTCACCCCTTTTAAAATCCCCTTGATTGACTTCACGTGTTCCCTATTACTAGAACAGCCCACATGACCCAATTCATAAGGACTCCCACCTGATCTTCCCAAAAGTCTCCTCCAAAAAAATCCTCCAGGCAGCTACTGACTCTTCATGACCTGTATATTAAAATTTGTGGCTCATCCCGCTCACATATTTTTGAACTGTCAAGTTTTCAGGACAACAGACTTGCCCTCTCACTTGCCTAGAATAATTACGGGTGTGCTCACCTAGGGAGTGAGTTTATATTGAATAAATAAACACAACCTGACAACCCACAGCCTTTCAGTGACCCTAAATTTGTCACTCACAGCCGCCGTTCAGAATTGCTCTCCCTGTTCTCTCTGGCAGGACCATCTCCAGCGGAATCACAGCAGACCAAGGCCATATTTACCCTTTCAGAGGAGGGTGCCGGTGGCTGGAGTGCAGCCCAGGAGCCCAGCGAGCCTGGCTGCGTGAACTTCACGATCCTCAGCCCAGCCAGCGCCGTCATCGGACGATACAAACTCAGACTCCAGATCCTTTCTGGGAACAAGGTCTTTTCAAAAGTCCTGGGCCAGTTCGTGTTACTCTTCAACCCTTGGTGTCCAGGTAGGCTTTGATGTACCACGTCCTTCAAATATCTCATTGTCTCAGTCAGGAATTCTGGGTGGCACAGTGAAGTCTGTACCTGACAGTCACAGCTGCAGAAAGTTGGGGTTTTTTGCTCAACACCAAGGAACAAGTTTTTGCCCCTTCTTCAGTGCTTCAAGCTGTCGAAGAGCCCAGACTTTTGCTTGTAGGATAAAAGATCAGAGGCAGGAAATATTCCAAATATTTATTCTAGAATTTTTTTCCCCTGTGATCCTTGCATTCAGTTGTAAACCAAGCAACATCTACCAGTAATACACACAGTGAAGTTAGTGCAGTTCCCCTCAAAGGAATTTCACGCTTATTTTATTCACTCTCTAAGTGATTAGAGAGGTGTAGGGGGAGTCCTAAGCCTGACCCCAGGGGCAGCCTGACCTGCTCCCTAGATCTCCCCTCTTTGTGAGATTCTCAAAATAATTTCCTTTCAGCCACCATGTCTCATTCTGCCCTTAGATGATGATGTCTACATGGCTAACGAGAAGGAGCGACAGGAGTATGTCCTGAATGACAGTGGAATCATATTTCAGGGACTGGAAAAAGATATTCAGCAAGAAGCTTGGAACTATGGACAGGTAAACAGCATCACCTATTCCAGAACATTCAAAGTAAGAACAGTGGGTAAATAGGCTCTTGAGCAGAGAGAATCATTATCTCGGAGTATAAGAGCTCACTATTCCTTGCTGAGTATTCCTCACTTCAGATTTTCTTACAGATACATGTCTCACTTATCAATACATTACAGCAGCATTAGGATCATTTCCACTGTCTGGCATGTACTGAGACAGAAATAAAAGAAACAAAGAACAATTTTATTTTTATTTTGCCCATTACGCAAACTGGTAAAACCGCACTTCATTTTTTTGACCCTTGTAAAGGGCAGAGAAAGCCACTAGGCATTGCAAAGCTGGTACATCTAAATATTTACATAGTAAATATACATGGTTGTATATTACAATAGTAATTATTTACGTAGTTAATACATAGTAAATATTTACATAAATATTTACACGCTCAGCCACAGGGCAGAAGACGCTAAAAGGATATCCCAAATCAACTCAGGCGAAGCACTCAAACTGGAATTTTCTGAACATCAGTTTGGCCCTCCGAGCACAGCTGCTGCCGACACAGTGAGAGCTGCAGCCGCACAGCCACCCTGCCCCTCGCTGGGCCCCGCCAGGACCACTCCTGCCCGGAGCCTCGCCTGGCCACATCCGCACAGCAGAGCACTCGGGCGTTCCCTGGGTCTCCGTGACCCTAACCCACAGCGATTACGTTTGTGGGCTTCTTTCAGCTCCGGTGATCTGCTGATACGAGGCGCGGGCAGCCCACGAGAGCCAAGCTTTCGTAACAGAAGGGTTCCCGCGGGGGCACGGCAGGATGTGGGAGGGCGTGAATCCTGCTGAGCCCGACCTGCAGCGGTCCTGTCCGTTCCGCCAGGACACGGAATGTCTGCATGAATGCCAGTGGCCACGGCCCCACGCCATGCCCACAGACACCTTGCCTTTAAAATCCTAAGGAGAGCCAGCAGCCTAGTGCTCGTGTTTTCTTCTTGGCCCTGTTTTCTTTAACAGTACAGGTAACGCCTCTATTACCAACGTTGTCCCGTTGTGCTAGGAGAAGGAAAACAGGTGGGGGGTTTACTTATGAAATTAGCCTTGTTTTGATTTCAGTTTGAAGAGGACATCCTTGATATCTCTCTGGCTATACTGGATCGGAGCCTGAACCACCGAGAAGATCCAGCCGTTGATGTATCCAACCGAAACAACCCTGTCTATGTGAGCAGGGTGATCAGTGCTATGGTAAAGTTACATCACTTACAGCTGGACGTGCACTTACTAACAAAACCCCAACGCCTGAGTGTAAATGTCTCAATGTTTTCTAGGTGTAGATAACTACTCTGCAACAAAATACCTACAAAAGAGGTAAAATACCCCAAAAGTTTAATTTACCTTCTTCCAGAAGCTTGCTCATAACTGAAGAAACATTTCCGAGAACTTTTGGGGAACATTGAATCTGAGATGTATTTTCCTAACAGATTGTCAGTCCATTAGGTCTTCTCGCTAGTTTGGAAAGCCTGAAATCACTTGCTAAGTTTTTCAAATACCACGAGGAGCATGAAATATTTTGGAAAACCAGTGCTGTTACAGCTGCACTTAATGTGTGAGTTTAGTATTCTTCACTTAAGGGATATTTGTTCAGTGAGGCCTTCGTGCGTTTCCTGCAACAAATAGTTACACAGCACACACAGATACACATAAATGCACAACCAGGCAACTGAAAACTTTTCCATTTTATAAATAATACATGCCTTCCCACTTTAGCTGAGATTCCTCCTTAACAGCTGCGATACTTTTCAGCCTTTTAGACAGCACTCACTTTAGGCAATTTCAGCTTCAACATGAAGTAAATAACTCCACTTAGATGTACAAAATTACTAAAAGTATGAATACTTAAGGGAAAAAAAATAAATAAGAACTTCCTGCTTTCTGTACCACCACACGACACTTAGAGAGGGCTCTACAAAGGATGTGCACAAATATATGCAACCACATCCAACAAGTTTGAGCAGGTACTATATGCACACTTGCAACAAATGCACATTCAGAGAAAATATTGACTTCTCAAGCCTTCCCCATAAATCACCTGAGAACGTGAAACAATACTGAATGCACAGTATGATGACATCCAAGGAGGTGAAACCCATCGATGAAAGAGAGAAAATGTAAACAGGCCGTCAGCCAGTACATTTGGGAACACTTACACTGAAAACAAGGCAGTTTTGACCCATCAGACTCTACAACCTGATCTAGGTTTGGTCCAATCGTTGCACTTGAGCAGACAAAATTCTAAGATTCAAGTGCTGTGTCCCACCACCCGGGCACTGAGCACAGTGGCACCCACAGGCTCCCTCCTGCCTGCTTCCCTCCCTCTCTTCTTCTGTAAATATTTTCATCCTCTCATGAGAAGGACTCTTTCAGGTCAACAGCAACGACGAGAAAGGAGTAGTGGAAGGGAAGTGGAACGGGAAGTACCGCTCGGGAACAAACCCCCTGCAATGGAGTGGAAGTGTGACCATCCTTCGGAAGTGGTACAGGGGCAGGTACAGACCCGTCCGCTACGGCCAGTGCTGGGTCTTTGCCGGAGTCACCTGCACAGGTATGAAGGGACGAAGAATGAGACCAGAACTATACCAGGAAGGAAGCTCACTAGAATTGCTGGAGTTTTAGCTTTCTGACAATGTTGTTGAAGTTGTTCCAGCTTTGGCAGAGACAGCAAAGGACCTCTGCTCCCCAGAGTGTGAAGGGTCTATTTTAAACAGCCACAGGTCGCAATCCTGCACCCCAAACAAAAATCAAAGTGGTTTGCCAGACTGGGCTGGTGAAAAGAGCAAGGTTTCCTGTTTAACAGCTAGGATTCAAAGCATACCAGTGATCTTTTAAGCCCATCTCCTCACAATCCCATTTCTTACTTCTGTGTCTTACCTGCCTACTGCTGACACAAAACCAAGTCACAATTCTAAGGAGCTGCAAGTCAGGAAAAGCATTTCTTACTAGCACTTTCCATTCAGAGCTGCTCTGAGACACAAGAGCTCATTTGGGGAAAGTACAAACGAAAAATAATGCAATTGAAAGGTACATCTCAGAAAGTAAGAGGAAGAAGAAGCAAGTAACAGAGGAACAAACAGAGGGAAACAGGAGGGAGAATCAAAGATTAAAATAAATGGGTGATTCTAACTCTTTTAAAAGGACATGGCAGCTAAGGATGTCACATGAGTCTTCTAAGCAATTGTGCACAATGAGTGTGACTTGTATCATATCTGGAGGAAAATTACTGGGGGTTTGTTTCCCCACTGAAAACACACAGTAGACTGTTTTGCCAAGAAAAACAGAAAAATACCATCTAAATGTGTGTAAAATAGGTTTACAGAACTTTTATGATATTCTATATTGCAGTGCTGAGATGCTTGGGAATACCTACTCGTGTTATTACCAACTTCAACTCTGCCCATGACAGCAATATAAATCTGAGTATTGAAAAGTACATTGACATTTCTGGAAAGACCCTGCACTTGACTGAAGACAGTGTGTGGTAAATATACGTATTTTTGAATTATTTCTTCCATTACATTCCCCACTAATTAAAAGAATCACGTCCCTGGAAAACTACTCCAACCTCATGCTGCCAGTGCTATAAAACCCCACACCAAAGAATCCAGAATTCAGAAATTCAATGAGCTTCAATTCAACTTCATGACTTTGCAGAGTTAACGTAGGAGATGCTGTATCCCCTCAGGGAAGCTGTTAAAAATTGTTCTTTTGACAAACGAGTGCACACAAATTCTCACACTGCTCAGGTGTGTTGTGCTGCAGCACCAGTGCCTCGGTCACCAAGCACAACACACCATCTGGACTGAACGGCACAGCGGTGACATGAAGTAGAAAGAAACTGTGAGTTAAACACCAAGGGATAGCAAAGCGCACAGGAGACCTTTGGCTGTTGGTTCTTGGAACGTCCAGAATTGAATTCTTGACTCTGAGATGAATTATTTTCCTTATAACATTTCCTTTTCATAATGCCCCAACGTTTCTCAGAGATCTGAACATAAAAATCTGGGACAAAAGGGGAAAGAGGTACTCATGGAAGGAGCCAGCAGCTGCTCTCTTCACAGTTTTCATTCACTCAGGATTATTTTTCTGCATTGTACTAATCAGCTATTCCATATTCTGCCTCCCTTACAGGAATTTTCACGTCTGGAATGAGAGCTGGTTCACTAGAAGAGATCTTGGTTCTTTTTATGATGGATGGCAGGTTCTGGATGCAACACCCCAGGAAAAAAGCAAAGGTAACGCTGCTGTAAACATAAAAAAATCCCCATAGACAGTGTTATTCCGAAAGATTGCCACTGAAATTTCAGGACAACTCTCTTCTATATATTCCCTGTAGATATAGCACTAATTTTGGTGCACAGGAAAAGCAATATCCACATCAATCTCCAGTGGGCAGCTTTCCTGTCAGCCTCTGGATTGCTTACCAGCATGTCAATTCTTCTTTTTTTTTTTCATTTTGATTCTTTGCCTCCACAAAAGCCAGCACACACCTGAAGTTCACTTATCCTGCCCTTGCTTGTCTCAGCTCCTAACACCACACAGCCTCATTCCCCAGGACAAAGTTGAGCAAATTTAGTTTCCTGGTTGCTCTCAGTGCACACACAGCATTGCTGACTCCCATCCCTGAAGTCTGACTGCATTTCTGACCTGGCTCCCATCCTCTCCTCTCCTTTCAGCAGACAGCTTTGCTGACAGCCGTGCAGCCTTTGGAGGGGGAAACATTTCACACAGCACACACCAGAAGAAGCTTTAGCTCTCCCTAACAACCTCCCACCTTTTGCTAGAAAATGCATGTGAGTCTCTGGGCATTCTGTTACCACAATACACAGACACACAAACGGTGAACTTCACCCAAGTGCATCTTTGGAGTGACTGCCAGCACGAGGATTTATGTTCGTTTGCAAGAGGCAGTTGCTTAACTTCTCCCTCTCCAATATATAGGCATCTATCAGTGTGGTCCTGCCTCCATCAGAGCCATTAAAGAAGGGGATGTGAACCTGGATTATGACAGCCCATTTGTGTTTGCAGCAGTGAATGCTGACTGTGTTACTTGGGTTCGCTACAGCAAGAAAAGAAAAGAGAGGATTTATTCTAATACCAGGAAGATTGGGAAATGTATCAGCACCAAAGCAGTGGGCACCAACTCCCGTGTGGATGTCACTGCTAATTACAAATACCCAGAAGGTAAATTCTTTATTACAGTTGTCTTGTCACTGATGATCAGAAGTGAAAAGAATTTAGGCCTTTGTTGGACTGAGCACTGACTTAATTTCTTTACTTCTTCCAGAGCAAAGTAGCTGTGTTAGAGCTCACTTTCTCCTCTTGAGTATCTTTGCCTTTCTAAGCCTTCCTAAATTTCTGAGATCGATCCTGGCTCCACTGCACTGTATCCAGTACACATGAAACCTCTGACCATGTTATTTTTCCAAGCAGGATCCTCAAAAGAAAGGCAGGTGTACAAAAAAGCACTGAAGCTGCTTGGTGTGAGAAGAACCGGAAAAAAACCCAAAATTAGAAAACCTAGAAGGCGATTTTCAGGGGCACAGCCTGCACAAACCCCCAGTATCTCAGGGAAGCTGATCCTCGATGCATCTCCTGTCGTTGGCCAGGACATCCTCCTTACCTTGTCACTCAGAAACTTGATCTCAGATTTCAAGACCATAAAAGTTAAATTGAAGGCTTCAGCCATTCTCTACACAAGAAGACCAAAGGCAGAGATTTTAGAGCTGTGTAGGTCTATTAAACTCGGATCGGAAGAAGGTAATTTTAATTTTATTACGGCTTTTATTACGGGACAACACACAGCTTTGGTTTGTGGTCAAATCACATGGAAATAAAGAATGGCTCAAGAAGTGTATGACCTGCAATCAGCTGGAGGTCAAGGCTATTCAGGGGAAGAGAAAAATTTATATTTCCCTGTCTTAAGCATTTGCTTTTGGGCACTGTGAGAAAAGATATTGAGCAAGGTGACCTTTTGTCTGGCCAAGCAGAGCCACTGTTAGTGCTACATTATGACCTTTTGCTGAGAGAGAACAGCTAAGAGACATCCACTGGACACTAGGGAGCTATCCACATATACCCACCCTCAGATCTGTCCAGCTACCAAACTGTAGCTGATCATTCAGTGTTTTATGTGACTGTAACTAGAAGTCACTTAAGAGCATCATTCCTGTCCGTGGGTGTCAACACCCACAAATGCACAGCCCCAGGGTGACAGGGTTCGTGCTCCTTAAAATGCAGGTATCTCACAGATAGCAGGGACTTGGAAAAAAAAGAAGAGAGGGAAATTTTGTTTCCATTTGCATTCCAGTGAAAGGGTTTTCGTTCGCGATCCCCTATTCCCAATACAAAAACTCCCTGATGGATGACAGGAAGATCCTAGTGACTGCCGTGTGCCAAATCAAAAAGGGAGCCTCGCTCCTGGTTGAGAAGGATATTGTACTTCAGGATCCTTTTCTCACCATCAAGGTAAAAACAAGTCCCCTCTGTGACCCTTGAGAGACACGCTGAGAAAAAGCAGCTAGAATTCCTACTCCTCATGAGAAGGAGTGTGGGAAGTGAAATCATGGTTCGGGATGACTGGATCTTGTTGCTCTGGTAATAGGCCATATGCCACAAGTGAAATGAAATACACTAAGGAAGAGCAAACCTTCCCATGGCATAGCTGTGGTATTCTTGCCAGTGCTTGTTAAACCACTGATAAAGGTCTGTGTTAGGAGAGTTACAAGGCAAGTTTATCTACAGAGAGACAGGACAGAGAGGGACAGAGAAATCTAGGCTGTATTTAGTCCTCCCCTTTTGTGAAGGGAGTCCCATCAATCTCTTCCAGTTTATTTAGGAAGACTGATTTTTACCAAAGACATGCTCACTGACCAGCTGATAATGCCTGGGGGCTGTGAGGCTTTTTATTACCAATATTAAAGGAAGTTCTTTCCCTGAATCAGGAAAAGAGGCACCTTCCACCTTCTGCAACATCTTCCCAAATGATTAAACAGAACTGGAGGCTTTTTTTCTTTCCACTTAAGACTGACCCCTGACAAATGTTGTACAATGAATAAAAAGCAGTTCTTAGTCCACAGGAAAGACCCTGCACTGTGTTCGCCTCGGGACAGTCCTGGATTTGCGTGGCCCATCATATCCACATAAACGAGCTCAACAGGTTTTGGAGAGCACACTCATAGCTGTATCACACACGGGATCAAATGCTGTCTGCCCATCTTACTGTAAACAACACAGGGGGAATATGGTAATTTTGCGGAGTCCTTCAGAGCCTCCAGACTAGATTAGCCACCCCAAAGCACCGTGGCAGTAACGAACAAGAAAGGCAGGGCAACGCACAGGAGTAAAAAGCGTGGATTTTTGTAGGTCTGGCCATTTCTGAACACCAGGTTCTAGTGAGGCTTTGTACAAAGTCTCTGTGCTGATCCATGCAAATAACAGGGCCAGCTTCTGGAGGGCAGGCATCAGGATTAAATTCAATTTGGTGACTAAGTTTTAAGAAGCATTCCTGTTGCTGCTGGTTGAAACTCCTCTATAAACATACAGACAGGAATAGAGAAATGCAATTGGGGTAAAGGACCTCTCCATTATGTTAACTAATATTACATGATCTACAAAGACAACCAGATATGACACTTCCACTTTATCTCAGTCAAAATAAGGTCATGAATATGTTGACTTGCTAATTTGGGGGTTTTTTTGGTGTTCTTTTTTTTTTGCCTGAGACACCGCAATTCACACCTTCATTTACCCTAACTACAGCTAATTTAACATAAGATNGGGGGTTTTTTTGGTGTTTTTTTTTTTTGCCTGAGACACTTTGCCTAACTAAAGCTAATTTAACATAAGATGANACTTGCTAATTTGGGGGTTTTTTTGGTGTTCTTTTTTTTTTGCCTGAGACACCGCAATTCACACCTTCATTTACCCTAACTACAGCTAATTTAACATAAGATGCCTCCAGTACTCAGCCATATATGCCAAGTTAATAGCTGTATTCTCATTCTGTTCTCACTGACAAGTATCATACACTGTGCTATTCACAACACCATACACTGCCCTAGTTAAAAATGTTAGGAGTAAATGGTAGATTCTACAGTAGTTTGCTCTTTCTCGGCCACAGTGGATGGCTCATTCAAGGCAGAACTCTGATGCCAGTGTTTAAACTCCTGGCCTCTTCCTGTCCAGGAAATCCTAAGAGGGTAAATGGTTTGAGATGGGGATGAAAAGAGAAAAGCACGAGAAATAGGTGATAATAATGCTGTGGCTGAGCAAGATGTTTCCCCTCTGTAGGTCCTCGGTCCAGCAGTGGTACACCGGGCTGTTAGTGTGGAGGTCACGTTTACCAACCCACTGTCTGAGGAGGTGACAGACTGCGTGCTGAGGGCTGAAGGTAGTGGCCTGCTCAAAGAGCAGCTCAGAATCAGGTACGTAAACGCTGCTGGCCGAAAACTCCTTGGCTTTGGGGGGAAATCTGGAATACCAGTGGGTTTTAAAAAGTATTCTGTCAAGCTCATGACTTTTGTTTGCACCAACCCTGTACAAAATACCATCATGCCAGTACTCTCCATAGAGCTGCTGGAGTTTTTTACACCTCTTTCACCAAGGTTTGAATTGCAGGATGCTCAGGGATTGATGTCATACTGTCTTAGACCTGGGGATCTGAAGAATACGCACCAAGAAATTTTCAGCTGCTTGACCTTACAAATGCATTCTCTCTTTTAGTGTGCCAAGAATGGCCCCCATGGAGAGTTCAACAGTCCAGTTTGAAATCATTCCCTACAGGAGTGGCACCAGGCAGCTTCAGGTGGACTTGGTCTGCATCCGTTTTTCAGACATCAAGGGATTTGTGACGCTTGACGTGGCTCCTGCTCAGTGACATAAACCTGTACGTCAGTTCAGCTGTGCCTGTTTATGAGGCTGGTGCACTCTCCATACGTTATTATGACTGGGAGCACAGAAATGCAGATTATTCAGCCAAAGCAAAGCGATGTAATATGAGTGGAAACTAATAAAAAGGTACCACGCGCACTGTACTGTAAAGACAGCCTCACCTTTTTCAATCCCTAACCTGTTTTATGGACCTTCACACATACAATTACTAGTGGAAATTATTATATAATTTAAGTTGAAGGAGAGGATCAAGTGTGATGGTTTTCAGCATTAGAGCCTGTAGCAATAATAGCAGCTGGATTTCCGAGGGACATAATTTAAAATCACTGGTTTCATAAGCTTCGTGGAATGTAATTTAATCATCACAGAATCACAGAATGGTTTGAGTTGGAAGGGACCTTATGGCTCATCTCGTTCCAACCCCCCTGCCATGGGCAGGGAGATCTTGCACTATCCCAGGCTGAGTGTTTTTACTTTATTCCAGGTCAGAAACTTCTCACTTTCCTACCAGGAAAATTGGCCAAACTTGTCTACAAGAGCACTTGACAACAAGCACCCTATGACATATATTTTTGTGTTGCACTGGAACCACCTTCAAGGTTGTTATTTGCCAGTGGCTGCTGCCACTCACTACAGCCCTTTCTCTGTCCCTTACAAAACCATTGTGTCTACCCTCCCAAATTATGTCAGAGGAAGTTCCACCTGTTTCCTTGTGTGCAGGTATGACAAAGCAGACAAGGAAAAAAAGAGATTTCTCTGTTTGCATACTTTTCACTACCAGAAGCGCTCGAAAAGCACAGGCTGGGAAGAAAAGGCGCAGGACAATATAATCAGAAGGACGTACGAAAATTCACATTTTACAATCCCATATCCTCTTTCTGCAAAGCTGCTTAGAGCAGATCATCATTCAGGAGGAACGCACTGAGCCACCCATATCTAAATCCCTAAATGTGTCCATTCATTCCTCACGAAGTTTCCAAGCCAAAATAGCAAAGATCTGAACATCCCTGAGAGACAATTTGACTTTTTCCACTTGACACTAAGTACTGTCCAGCAATGCAGACCCAAGGAGAATGTTCCATGCACACAAACTGACCCTGTGACACAGATTAAACTGAGGTCTCATTTAAATGTCTTTGATTTAAAGCCAACAAAATATTCAAAACATGTAAACTCCTATTTTATTACATCAATTACACTGTTTTGCCATCCATACATATACTTACAGGGGATGCTGGTTAAAACTAGTCAGCCCAGAGAGACTGGAATGAAGGTTGAAAAGGACACACACACATACACACAGGAATTCAGATTTCTCCAGGCAAAGAAGAGGGGAATAGGTGGCTTTGCACCCATCAATTAAGTCTTGCAGGATTTTGGAAAGTCAGGGTATAGGATCCTCTACCAGCCTCAGAGAAGGCCTTGAGCTAGTGATGGTATTTCACAAAATCTCATTAAATCTTGCAAGAATGCAGACTGTCATTACATTTAATACACAATGCAGCCAAACCATTCCAATTCCTTCAGTATTCCTTCTTAAACACAGTCAAGGCAATTATTTCAGACAGTGTTTGTCACGGGAGCTTGGAATGACCTCATCCTAATTACCTGCAAAGGAAGCCTGCTGTTCAAAGGGAAATCAGCTGTAGAGCCTGTGCCAGGTTCCAAGCTTTGCAACACTCGTTGGGTTTTCACAGTGTCAGCATTTTCCTCTGCCCTCAGCAACCACACCCAGCTCAGTTTGAGTGTGAAAATGCAGATCTGGCCAGTGCCATGTGTGAGAAACACATTCTTCCTGCATGAGACATAAGACAACTGTTCAATTAAACTAATGCTCGTTACAGAGAAAAACATGCAAGTGCCCGAGGAAGGATTTAAATAGCTTTTGTCAAACCTACAATCTTCACACAGCCCTCGGTCAGAAGTCACTGGGAGTCGGTGGGGTGAAAAATGGCTAATTGTCAGTATTTTTCTTTATAAATACGCAGTTTAAATGTGAGCATGCCCAAGAGGCTGACCCAGCCAGCCCTCATTCCAGTCTGATCAGTTAAAAAAATCCAGCGAGCACTGGCTGATATGACACATGCTTACCGTAAACTGATCTCGAAAGACACCGAAATCAGCCTCCAGGGTGGTGAGCGTCTCTCCCCACCATTCTGTTCTTCTGATCTGAGTTTCTAGAGCCTTGATTCAAGCAGTCAAATGAAATTACTACTGTTTTACGGATTGAAAGAGATCAACAAGAAACGGCCAACGTTGGTAGTTTCAAATCACTTTGTTCTGCCACCACAGCTTTACCTCTTGGTCCATGTGCTGGGTGTGGAGGGCACTGCTCACCACAGAAGACAAACCCCAGGGCACAGCGCAAGCATTTCCTGTTGCTCTAAAGAAAGAAGAAATTCCCCCCAAAAAAGGAAAATTCCTATCTAATTCACGCATATGCCATTGTCAGAGCTGGAAATGTAGACACCTTAAAAGGGATGTATGTATTTTTTGATCACTGCATTCAGAAAGAGACACAGCTAATTAAAGATGCTCATGTAGCAGTTTGAGCTTCTATTTTTAGAGGTAATAAAGACAATGAAGATTTTTATGGATTTATGTTTGGACCTGTAAAGCAACAAGAGTCCCCATGCATTATAAAGATAATGACAAAGTAATACCCAGGCAGGACAGATACTTTCAAGGATCCTGTGGATTACTTTTCCTTTTGATTTCTAGGAGCATGTCAGGGATGCAGTGGGTACAGAACAGTGACAATGCAGGACTGGAAGGAATACTAAGTAAGTTTGCTGATGGTACTGAGTTGGGAGGAGCTGTTGACTCCCTCAAAGGTAGAGAGGCCCTGCAGAGAGAACTCAACAAATCAGAAACGGGCAATCACCAACCACAGGAAGTTTAACAAGGGCAAGTGCCGGATTCTGCACCTGGGATGGGGATGTACTGAGAGCCTCGATCCATTCTCGCCTGAGGGAATGCCAGCACAAGCATTTGAGCACTGCAGGAAGCCTCCCTCGTGTGTTAACCTTTTCAGTGGGCCCTTTCAGCCCATTTCACTGTAATGAAAGACACAAAGGAAAAATGAGTAGTGCTCTGCTCACAGTTTACAAAGTGCATCCTGTGCAAAAAAATCTTCCTTGCAGTTGCCAGTCTGACCAAGAGATGGTACTGTGGGCATGCACAGCCATTACAAGGCAGTGCTGGTGGGATAAATACCTGCTTACATCTAAACCACGCTGATTTAGAGGTTCATAAACACATACCCGTGTTGCAAAGGTGCACTTAAGAACACCTCTGAGGTCCCTTCCAACCTCAGCCACTCTGCAATTCTGGGGAAGTGAATCTGTACAATTAAGGCTGTGCTGTAAAAGGACTAAAATACAGAGAGTGTTTATTTAGCTTAAATGATGCATATAAGCAAGGGATTGTAAAGTCTAATACGGACGTACTAAGAAAAACACCAAGTTCTCTCGTGTAATATTGTGTGACTGGCTTCTCAAATTACGCTTGAATTTGTGGAAGATCATAGGTTTCTGCAAAACTTTTGGTGACTCACTCCACAGTGAAAGATGTTCATTTCTGATATCTTATTTCCTATCTTTCAACCAATTATTTATCAATCCAGTGGTGTCCCTTTAATATTACAGCAACTTCAAGAATGTACTTAGCCCAAGACTGCAGTGCAATACTTTTAAATAGTCCACATTATGCTAGAAAAATTCTACTTTTTTTGGTTGCTGCCTTTGGCACATTTCCTCATTTTGAAGAGGTTTCACTTCTTTGAATTAGGCACCAGAGCAGTGGATGTACTGACTAATTTTTTTTTAATTCCTTGAAGGGTTTAGGATCTAAGCAGCTTGGGGTCAATGCTGTAGAGCAGCTCTCCAACACTTGCATTTGAAGTGCATTCTGTGCATTGTTTAGAGCCATATTGAGACTTGCACTTCCTACTCTGGGGTTCCCAGTGCACAGCTTCTTGAAGGAATTGTCCCTGTCTGTCTCTAAATGCTTCACATCCCGCTGTGGAATTTGACCTCATCTGTAGGGTGTCTCTTCAGTGTGGTCTGAGAGATAGAAGAGTCCTTGACATCTGCACACCAGGCCAGCAAGATAAGCTGGAAAGGTGGCACCATCACGTCCCACCCTGCATAAAGAAATCAAGCAAACAGCTTTGCAAGAGGACAGTTTTTAAGGACAGCTGGAGGAAGGAGCTGTTGCCCACCAGAGCGAGCAGGAGCTGGAGGCTTTCACAGTACAGGGAACTAGCCATGGGCCAAGGTAAGCAAAAATCCCTTTGGTTAGTTCCAAGCATTTGCAAGCTGTGTGTCGGGGAAAAAACAACTGTTCTTGCTCCAAGACAGTGTTCATGAGGCTTGTAGAAGAGCTGAGCTTATAGGGCAGGAGCCAAGACTGTGCTCTAAAGGCTAAGGGAGTTCAGTTTGCATGGCAGACTGCACAAAAAGGCACAGCAAACAAAAGCTGGTATAAGGGCCTAAGAGGAGTTTGAGAAGCAGCAAGAAGCAGCTAAGGCAGATAGGTGAGAGTTTGGAAGCAAAGGCCAGTGAGGCATCCTCAACAGAGGGAATGGAGGGCAGGGGTGATGGGAGGTTAAGCCAGACCACAAAACTGGAAGAGAGATGACTAAGCAGAGAGATGACTAAGTGTTTTAGCCATGGAGCAGGGAGAGGATCCAGGTTCCAAGCAACCTTGAAGAAAGTGAGAGCAAAAAAGGCATTGGCAGCTCAACAGTCACTTGACACCAGGACAACCAAGCTCAGAGTGAAGGCTCCTACAATTACTGGTCAGAAAGTCCCAAAGGCAGGGAGGGAATGTCTGAGTGGAGAAAACACTTGATCAACTGTTTGTGTGTCTCAGAGTGTGGCTCAGGGCCAGACTGCAGGCAGTTCACAGCCCCGAACTCATTCTCTATCTTCTCACTCTACAGGTCTGAGCATCAAAAAATGCGATTTCAAGATCCCAGTGAACAACAATAACCACCACACAGAAGAAATCAGCACTGAAAGGCTGATTGTGAGGCGGGGGCAGCCATTCACCATCACTGTGAACTTCTCAGCTCCAGTACACAACTACCTGCAGTGGATGAAGAGGACCTTCCTCGTTGCACAGACAGGTAACACCACTTCCAAACCCATCAGAGCTCGGGTCCTCCACACTCCTGAAGAACAGAGCTGGTGGCAGAAGCCATCTCCAGGGCTGGACAGAGGTGCCCACATTAGACACGAGGCAGTGAACTGCTGCAGGGTTACAACCAGATCCCTTACCAGAAGAGACACTGCAGCACAATAACCAATACAGGTTCACTGCTCCGTGATTTGAGAGTTCTCACAGGATCTCTCCTGGCTTTTGGTTTAGGAATGTTCAAAGTTAGCTAGCCTGTAACAGATGTTTCATGTTACAGAGTATTTTCTAGTGAGACCCCTGAGAAGGGCAGCAACATTCAGCCCCAGCTGGTTTTGTCATAACACGAGCATTTGGCTGTGACTCTTGTTCTAAGACTGAATTCCAGGAGCAGCAGGTCTGCACCATTCTGGCAGAGAATGCCCTGGTTCCTACAAATCTATGACATGCACATCTCACTTTCAAATGTGGAGGCCTGAGTGCAGTACTAACCTTAGGAGGGCTCAGAAGGCATTAAGCTGCTAAAGGGTTAAGACTCTCTCATGAGGAGAGCTGTGGTTCCAGAGATAGACCAGGTCCCTGCAGTCTGCACAGGTGAGGAATAAACACAATGTTTGGAATAAACACAACCAGATCTCTTTGGCTGCAGGACCACATCCTTCCAAAGCAGATGAAATCCAGACTGAATTCCCCATCTCCAGCCTGGGAGACCAGAAGCAGTGGAGTGCAGCACTGGAAGAACAGGACCTGTGCTCCTGGACCCTCTCTGTGAACACCCCTGCCAGTGCTCCCGTTGGCCAGTACACTCTGCTTCTTCGTGCTTCCCAATCTTCCTACCTCCTGGGAAAATTCACCCTTCTCTTTAACCCCTGGTGCCAAGGTACGTGGTCATAATCAGAAGGGCAGGCTGGGACCAGTCACTTCACAAAAAACAGCTTTTGAGCTCTGGCACTTTGCCCCCATGGAGGCTGAGGCTGACTCACCCAGTGCTCCATGACGCTCCTGACCTGCTCCTCACAGCACCTCAGGAGAGAGGAAGGGGCTAATAAAGCTCAAGGCTGCCTTCCTCAGCACTTCTGCCCCATTCCTGGAGTACTCCACTGCCAGAGCTAAGGAAAAAACATTTGATGAAGTATTTCCTATAACAAAGATGAGTCAAGGTTGTAACTGGTCTGATGAAGGCCACTGTATCTTTCTTAGTACTAGAGAAGTTACCAGCCAGGGGAGTAGCAACTGCCTAGGTCTGGAGGATCTTTTTGAACAAGGAACAGAGATTACAACAAAATGCTTTTATCCTGTCTGATTCACAATCTGTGGTATTTTTCAAGGCAGGATGCCAGGGACTGCTGAAGTCCCTGGAGTGCAGTGGAGTCTGCTGATGTCAGAGAGATGCAAGTGCATCTGAGACCAGGAATGCTTTCTTCCTGATGCTTTTTCCCTCTGATCTAGATGATGAGGTGTTCTTGCCCAATGAGGCACAGCGGCAGGAGTACATTTTAAACCAGGATGGTGTCATCTACTGGGGGACTGAAAATGCAGTCGTAGCACAACCCTGGGACTTCAGTCAGGTAAGCCAAGAGGCCCAGTATGTCTGTGCCCTCTCACAGCCACCAGCAGACAAAGTATATCCTGTGTGGACAGGATGCTGATAGCCTTATCCATCTCCATGCTGTGGCTCTGATGAAAGACCTTGCTCTCTGCACTCACTCTCTTTGTCTCAGACTGTGCAGGAGAACAGGGACCTCTGCATGGAATCATGTAATTTTAGCTACCTTCTCAGGCTGTCCTATGTAAAGATATGCATTGATCTGTATCTGAGCTTTGTGTGCCTTTCTTTCCACAACAGGTATAAAAGCATTTAACAGAACTTTACCTGTAATACAGAGACAGTATTAAAGTGAGGACAAGTAGATCTTTCAATTTGCCCAAGGCCACCTGACACAGCCAGTGATCAGAACAGGATTTTACTCCACTTTAGGGCCAGCAGATCACAGAAGTACTTCTGTGCCAGCCTAGAGAGTACTCCAGAAAAGCATCAATTTCCCTCAATTAAGAGATGCAGTATTATGCTAATGCATTTCCCACCCTCAAGAAAGCTGGAGGTCTGTCTTCAGTATGTTGTGCTCCCCCTCCAAACCTCAGCCTGGAGCTCTCCTCCTCAGCCCACTTTCTATAAGACTATCCGCAGAAAGGGAGAATTAACCTGCACAGTTGCAAACCCTCAAGAGAACAAAAGTTCAGGCCGGATTTCCTGAAATGATGTGCTCTTGTTTCAGTTTGAGGAGGGCATTGTCGACATCTGCTTCACGCTGCTGTGTCTGGGTGAGCACCATCAAGGAGACAAGGATCCCACCCAGCGCAAGAGCCCTGTCCACGTCTGCCGAGCAGTTGCTGCCATGGTAAGGAGAGCAGGCAGCAGCCCTGGCACTAGCAGGGGGCATCTTCTCAATCCCAGCTCAGGGCAACCCACAGACCAAAGAGGAAGCCTGCCCAGGGCTGTTCCAAACCCCACCTCCTGCCCATCTCCAGCCCGTCCTGATCTTCCCGCAGCAGACAAGTAGTGCTGCAGGAGCTTCTTAGCAGTGACTTTATTCACTTACTGAATAAACCTCAGAGGAGACTGCTGTGCTTGTTCTGCTCCTCCAACGACCTTCATGCTTTGCACCAAAAAAACCCTCTTGGTTTCATCTGCCTTGGGAGTAGCTTCATCAAACAGGATTGGGTCGACCTACCAAAGAGAGACAATTCCTTAATACATCTTTCTCTCCTCCCTCCCCGCAGCTGAACTGCAATGAGTTTAAAGGAATCCTGATGGAATGTGAGGCTGGGCAATACTGTAATGGGACACCCCCCTCCAAGTGGCTGGGAAGCAGCCCCATCCTCCGGCAGTGGATTGCATCGAAATGTCAGCCCGTCCGCTACGGGCAGTGCTGGGTGTCTGCTGCAGTCATGTGCTCAGGTACTTCAAAGACTTCTGTGTTGAGCAAAGCCTTATTTGGCCTGCAGGACCTCTAGCATATGCCTAAATTCCTGGATTAACACAGATCCCAGTAACATAACCTGTAATCTTTGGGTGAGAGGCAGATCCCAGAGTTTCCTCATCAACACTGAGCATCACTAGCTGTGAGACAAAAGGGTATCAGTACATCCATTCACTGAAGGCATTGATGAGATCTTATTTCCTGAAGGGGCAACGACTCCTGCAAAGTCCAGACAGCAGGCCTGTGCCATTCCTAAGAGTCCTAGCACCAAAAGAGGCTCTACACCTACCAGCAGTGACACCCTTAGGGCAGGATGCACAACTGATTCACGGCTCTCTCTTCTGCACAGTTCTGAGGTGCCTGGGAATTCCCACCAGGGCGGTCACTGGCTTTACGTGGGCTCACAACACCAAGAGCAGCCTGAGTGTGGACGAGTATTACGATGAAGATGGGACACTGCTCGCACAGGGCAAGCGTGCTCGTGTCTGGTAAGAAAACACGGCAAGGCCCAAGCAAGAACTTGAGACAATGCCTGGATGTAGGAAGTGATAGAGGGGAGAGAACAAAGAGGTGAAAGAGCTGCAGGGAGATGGATAGGAGACAGCTCAGCTGAGATCCTGTCTACACGACCTGTTCTTGACAAACTGGGCAACCCAAACTGAAGAGTGGTTTATTACTAGGGCCCACAAAGGAAGAATGATAGCCCAGTCCAGCCAGAGGAACTCCACTTGTATCAGAACACAGAGTCTCTGCTCTCCTCAACATGCACTGAACTCTTTCAAAGGAGCACTGACCGGCTGTGGTTTGGCTAAAAATTTACTGTACCTCAGGGCTCAGTCCCTTGGCATAAGCTCATGACGTTGTCTCTTGCAGGACCTTCCACGTTTGGAACGAATGCTGGATGGCTCGGGCTGATTTGCCACCGGAGTACAGCGGGTGGCAGGCACTGGATGCCACCTGCCAGGAAAAAAGCAAAGGTAAGATATCAGAGATGGGCTTGGGAAAGGGGGGAAGAGGAGCAAATAAAGCAGTTCAGTATTCCTCCCTTCATGGAATCATGGAATCATAGAATCAGCCGGGTTGGAAAGGACCCAACTTCCAGTGGAAAGATGCAATAGGACAGGGTCTCACCCTGTTGACTTTAGGCCCAAAATCATTATTTATCTGTTTGGTTCATGCAGCTTATGTAGCTTTAAGAGCTCTGTCACAGCACTGCTTCCTAATATCTTCCTGAACTAGATACTTCACTAATCCCACTAGAGGTCTGAACTAGGGATGGCTTTAGCTGGTAAAACATCTGAATCTTAACTAGGCCACATTTTCTCTTCAGGTCCATCCTTCTGTGGGCCAGCCCCTGTCCACGCCATCAAGGAAGGGGACACAGAAGTCGATTATGATGTCTGCTACTTCTTTGCTGCCATCAATGCCAAGTGCCAGGTCTGGATACAAAAGGCAGATGACACCCTTAAGCCAGCTTTTGGTGGCACAAAATACACGGGTAACAACATCAGCACCAAGAGTGTTGGCAGTGAGCGCTGTGAGGACATCACACACAACTACAAGTATCCTGAAGGTATGGGGTGGGCCAGTGGCTGAGCCCGTTCCTTGGCAGTGTTACAAGTGAAGAGGAAAAGACTACAGAGCAGAGCCAAACCAAAACACCAGGGTCATCCACTTCTCACTACTTCCCCTTCTTCGATGGCATGAGAACACCTAATTCTGTCTACAGAACTAAAGCAGAGGTCATAGCCTAAATTTCATCTGCTTAATTGCATTAACCAGGTCTGGGTGTTTCCTTACCAGGCACTTTCACGTCTGGAAAAACTTTTCTGACTTCTGTTACCTCTACACTCTGTACATTCACCCCCCATTACCTCTGTAATAGATAGATAGATTTCAGTCTATTTCAGACTCCAGCTTTCTGAAAAGGACTGTTATGCTCTCAGAGATTGCCTAAATCTCTCCCTCAAAAAGTAGCTTCAGAATGTGAGTGCTGTTTCCCTGACCCAGCCCTGCCATCTCATCTCAGTCTGTGGCATGTTGTCTCCTTGGCTGCAGTCCATCACAGGAGAACACAGCCCTGTGCCTTTCCTACAGCAATAAAGAGGCCACTGCCTCCTTTACTCTGACAGATGTTAGCACCAAGGTCCTTTAAAAACTGTGACAACTCTTCCCAAGTAGAATCTGTCAGGTAGATCCAATGAATATCCTGTCAGCTGAAATTCTTGAACTGCTCCAACCAGCAGCTCAAAGGGTATCTCTCTGTGCTCTTAGAAACAATTATCTACAGTCCTGCCATGATAAATCAATGCCATTCTCCTGCACTTGCTGCTTCACACTACTAAACTTGAAAGGATAATAAAATATGTGTCCCTTTTTGTGACAGGCTCTCTCAAGGAAAAAGGAGTACTTGACAAAGCCTACAGAAATATAAAGAAACTTGAGACAACCACCAGCAGCGGCTCAACACAGTTTAGCTCCATTCCTATTACCCTTGAAGAGCCAGTTAACCTCTCCATCCACCTCCAGTCAAGTAGTTCTCTGCAACTGGGACAAGATATTCCACTTTCCATTGAAATATTTAACCACAGTGGTGGAGAAAAGGCTACTCATCTGGTAGTTGGGGTCCAGTCTCTGCATTATAATGGTGTGCCCATCACCCAGCTTTGGAAGGAAGACTTTGATTTCAACCTCCAAAGCAATGAAGGTAAGGACTCTGCTGAGGGCATGGCTAGAAAAGTGGATCTAGTTCTCACTTCAGAAAAATGCTCTTAGCCGTAAGTTTACAAAAGGTTGTCCGAATAGGTGATTGTAAGTGATTGCCCAGAGAGGTTGTGGAGTCTCCCTCACTGGGGATATTCAAGGACCATCTGGACACAATCCTCTGCCATGTGCTCTGGGATGACCTTGCTTGGGCAGGGAGGTTGGACCAGAGGACCCACTGTGGTCCCTTCCAACCTTACCCATTCTGTGAATCTGTGAAATACAACACTTGGGCAACATCACCTTAGAGATTTTCAATCTGTGAATCCAGTTGGGATCACTCAAGCATTTAAATGCCGCAGCTTTCAGTACAATGCTGGGCACTAAACACTCCGAGGTGTCATGCAGGCAAAGACCAGACTCACCTGTTTTTTCACCACTCTATTCCAGTCCACAGCCTGAGGATCCTTGTGCCTTACTCATGGTGTGGCAAAGAGCTGGGGGAGAACCACCTGCTCAGGCTGACTGCTGTGCTGAGGGATGAGGACTCCTGCTACATATACCTGGCACAGGAAGAGATCAGCGTTTCTGATCCCCTTCTCACTATTGAGGTCAGACTGGGCTGTCACTCTGTTACTGCAGTGGGGAGAAAACAGCTTTCACAGTCATAAGCAGCGTAACAATTCTGCTGGTTCAGTGGCTCTCCTCAGGCCGTGCTCTTTCAAAGCACCAAGATCTCAGTTTGGGGAAGGAGGGTTGGGCCACTGTTGTACACAGGGCTCCCAATTCTGCCTTTTCAGTGTGTGTGCATGAGGAAATCCTGATCACTCCTAACTCACTGACCAGTCTGCAAATCAGAGGCTGCAGAAGGAAACTAGAGCAGAAGAAACTAACCTGGATTTTGCCTCTTCTGCCAACTGGCAGCTCAGGCTGAGACCTGTGGCACCAAAAATTATACATCTCCCTTTAATCACAGAAGAATCTTTTTCCTTCTCTCAGCTTCAGCTCATTTCCTTCTTTCAACAGCTTCCAAAAACCATGGTACAGTATCAGCCAAGCACAGCAAGGATCAGCCTCCTGAACCCTCTCCCTGAACCCCTGGAGCAGTGTGTGGTAGCAGTTGCAGGGCGAGGGCTCATTTACAGACAGAGGAAGTACAGGTAAGTGCAAACTGATGGATCTAAGAACAGCAAATGCAAAAAGAGACACAATACAAGCTAGAGAAACCCTTGCACAGCAAAGGCTGTCCCTAAAAATAACCAGGCAACAACATGGCAGGAAGACACTGCTTTAGCATGGAAGCCCCTGGCATCCCATCCTTTATTTACAGATAATACAGATTTTCACACTCAAGAGGAGAAGCTAACAGAACTTCCAACGGATGTGTAATGCATAAGTTGAAGCCAATATGGCATCTGTGAAAGCTTCAAACCCAAAGGCCTAGACAGCAAAAGGAAAAGCCTCCAGCCAACAAAAGCATAACAAGAGAAATACCACAAGACTAAGTCAGAAACTCACATTAAATAACACAAGTCAGAGGTCACTAAAATGAGCTGTGAAGTTTAGAAATTATTTGCTGTTGAGAAATATATTACTGTTTAGTGAGCCACCTGAACATCCTTAAGTAGAGTAAAACTATACTGTTTGTGACATATCTTCCCACCCACTACCCACTGCAAGCAACAAAGACAGTCCCTGGGTACAACTGTAGTGGTGTCTTCGCCTTCCCAGCTGAAGAACCAGGCAAATGTGACTTAGCCAAGAGTCTTCCAAAAGGGTGTGCTGTCCTTCACAGGACAAACACCCCACATTTATCTGAAGAAGCTGCATTAGGACAAAATCACCTTAGATGGCTCCATGGGGAGTTTCAACTTTCCCGTCCTATCTCCTGCCCAAACTACCGTTAGATGACAATTCCATTGTGGGAGTTTAATAGAAGAAAGCTAGCAGTTACCTAGTTTTTTTTTCTTTCTTTTCTTTTTTTGTTTGGCACCACACTCGTGTCTAGCAAATGCAACTCCGAGGCCCAGGGAGCTAGAAATACAAAGAGGTGTGATTGCTGTGTAATCCCTTCTCACCTTTCAGGCTGGGATCCGTGCAACCTAAAAGCATTCAAGAGCTGCAAATCCCATTCACCCCCACCCGAGCAGGGCCCAGGAGACTCACTGCACAACTCACCTGCCCTCAGCTCCAGAACCTGAAGAGCTACAGAACTACCGACATTGCAGCTGCCTGAGGCCCAGCTTAGAACAGGTCCTGCTTACAAAAGGGTCATCAGGATCTGTGCCCTGATCTTAGGCAAGCATAGATGTTAACAGTTTAATAAAAGCCAAAGTTTAAAACCGTGCCTGATTTTGATTATTTGTATAAATGCAACTCTCTCCCATCCGCCACTGTGCCCACTCTCCAGCTGCAGAAGTTGAACCTTACTGTGACAAAGATGGGCCGAAGGCTCAAGCAGACATTTCTCACCACACACACGTGCTGAACCCACCACAGCTTAGGCATTTTCCCCCCCTGTGAAAACAAAAGGATATCCTGGAACTTTAAAGTGATGCTGCATGCAGCAGTTCTCTAGAGATATACCCTTCTCCCCCTACAGATCCTTGATACTAATGAAGTAGTAAAGAGTATTTTCTGCTGCTTTCTGAGGAAATAAATAATAGAAAGCTGTTCAGTGCTTTCTAAGGTTAAACAGGAAATAGCAATAGTGCAGCATATTTTATAATGGTTCATTGGGCTGCTTGCAAAAGAAGCAAGACCCTTTCCTTCTGTATATATCCTCTGCCACCTGAAGACAGACAAAGCAACTAATGCAGATCTAACAATATTTTATTGTTCTTTGAACCCCACAGTAGTTGTAATGTCTCAAGAACGGGGCAGGTTAAGATGCAGCACTGCATCATCCCAAAAATCCGAGTAAAACGACAGCTTCTGCAATGGCAAAGAGCAACTTCCTGGAAAAGTTTTTCTAAGTGGTAGTAAGGTTCTCTCCTGGAAACATTGTCCTCATCATTCTCCGAGCAGCTGAAGAACAGCAAGATTCACTGGAAAAGCATATGCCAGAGCCAGTGGCAGCAACACATGCGGGCACAGGAGAGCTAAAGCTGACCCTGTGTGAAGTTCTTGATTTTGTTCATGTTGTGATCTACTGCACCATTTAGAAACTGCACCCAGCCTTCCTCTGACGGTGGACACACATGGCTCGTCCTGCAAAAGTGGAGGAAATTCATCAGGAAAGCCTCCTGGCTGTCTTACACCTATGCACACAGGCTACACAGGGGTACTGTGAAGTGCTGAATTAAACAGCATTAAACAGGGGTGCTACAGCCCCCGAGGGCTTTGGGCAAGGAAGAACCCACATCCACATATGTAATCCCAAACCTTAACACAAATGTGTCTTCAGTGGGAACCGCTTTCATCCCTACCACCCTTTCCTTAGTCCCATCCCTTTGTGACCAGATAACATCCTAACTACTCCAAAATGACAGCATTTACTATCTAGAAACGAGTCATATTTGACATGAGGCAGAAAGGTCTGAACTTTCATAGCAGGGAACACACACTTACAGAACTGTAGCTCATACTCACTTTGCAATCTCTAAGACCTTCTTTAACACTGAGGCCAACTTAGCAGCCTAGAGGGAAACAAAAGGGAAATGAAGTGAGCCAAACGTGAGGAAAAACAGGGTCTCAGCAGCATCGGAAAAGAAAGGGAAATGCAGGAATGCTCAACAGCCAAAAATGAGTAAAACTGCCACCAGCCCTGATGCAGAATGGAGTTATCTATCACTGCCATGCTGGAAGTGTCTCCCAACTTACTGCTGGCTGGGACAGGTAAAAATAAAGACATGCATGGTTTTTAAAGCACACAATAAAAGGGTTTGTTTAAAAAAAGACAAGGCTATTAGAAATTGGTGACTGATTTCTCCCCATTCTCCACAGCCCAGTTCCACACACGGGCTGCAGATACTCACGTTAAGTCGCACAGCCAGCGGGTTCACAGGTGGGTACATGCTCAGTGCCAGCTCATCAACACTAGGATAGAAAAGAGGGGAGCAATGGAAGAAAGGTCCTGACAGCACAACTCATGGATCCTGGTGAAAGCCCACACCCAACCCTGAATTTAAGTCAGGAACAGCAGTGCACGACAAGGAGATGTCAGTTATAGCCATGGGTTGTGTCCCTCTCACCACAGCGTGAGATGTGGCCACAGCTCCACCCCAAATTGCAGAGTCTGTTCCCCTCCTGACCTGCACAACTCTCAACAGCTTATGCCATAAGTCTCCCCACCACCTGCTGACAGCTCCAGTATCATAAAGGTTGTCCTAACCCATTCTCTAGACCTCGAGACAGACCAGGGTTGCTCCAAAGCAAAAAGCAGCACAGGCAGAGACCTGCTTACCTTGGACTGATCTCATTAGCAATGTCTGCGAGGTCGTCCAGCTGAGCAATCTGCTCTGGAGAATCAGCTTTGCCATAGGCCTTCACTGCACCCAGGACCTTCTTCAGGCAAGCTTTGGAAGCCTTCATTAACCCCATGCAGGAGCTAAGCAGCTGCCGGTCAGCTTCTGACCAATATGTGTCTCTGTTGCCCCGAAAGCCCAGCTCTTCATCTTCCATGATGTCACCATAGGGATCCTGCCCTTCCACCAGCGCCTGAGAACACAGATGTACTGAAAACCCAGAGCCTGACATCAATTCCAGCAATACCCGGGAGGAAAGGGAGAACATCATCTAGACCATGCAAATAATTAATGGAGGAAATCTCAGCTGGTTAATCCTAGAACTGCATTAAGATAAACTAATCCCCCACTCTAATTCAACAGTGCAAACAGCAAGAACCTGGTAAACACTGCCATTCCTACATCACCCTAAACGTCCCCCCACAATCCTCCATGTCCCCCAGTTCAGGGCACGGCTTTATGGAAACCTTGTATCAAGTAAACCCGGTTGAGATTAAAAACTCATTAAAACCCATGCAGAAAGCAATAACTTGGGTCGTATCAGAACAAATTTAAATCAAAGCCTGTATATAAAACAATCCCTGCATTCCATCACTGAACTAGAGGGTGGTGGGGCACTGGAACAGGGCAGTAGTCACGGCCCCAAGCTTGCCAGAGCTCAGGCATTGTTTGGACAATGCTCTCAGGCACATGGTGGGACTGTTGGAGCTGCCCCGTGCAAAGACAGGAGTTGGACTCGATGATCCTCGTGTGTCCCCTCCAACTCAGGATATTCTGTGAGCCTATAATCCACCACTGCAGGTTCCTCTGAGGCTTAGGGGCTTCCTTACATGTTCCATCTCCTCCACAGCATCCTTGACCACACCTAGACATGCAGTCAGAGCTGATGCAACTGCTGCCTGGTTATCTGCAAAAGAAAAAGCATAAAAACCGTGGCACCCCACTGCTTCAAATCAGTTTGCAACAACCTTCACCCAGGTTTGCCACCATTAGATCTCGAGATTGCAGGATCACACTTTTTGCAGAGCTCAGAGCTGCACTGTTGTCGTGCAGAGAATCTGGCCCGGCTTCCAAGCTCATACATTTCAAAACCAATCGGGTTTTGGAGAATGAGCGAGCCTTCATTGCACCACCTAGAATACCTCTGCAAAGGCTATTGATATTCCAAGACAACACATCCCAGTTCTGTTGCTCTGCATTTACAACACTCACCTCGTGGCAGGTTGGACACTTGCTCACATGCCTCCCACACACCTCCAGTCGATATCAGCTGTTCCTGAGACAAGCTGAAACAAAACAAAAGCCCCCAAAGTTAGACTCAAGAACACCAGTGTGCTTTTATCAACCTCACTTTAACCCCACTTCATTAACACCGTATTTTATAAACACCACTGTGTTCTTATTTTCTGCACCAAAGATGGTGCACATCAGTAGAAGTTCTGCTGCAAAGATGCTGGCTAAGTACAAGATCAGCTCCTTTGCTGATAGGAGGCACTGGGAAGACAAGCAGAAGTGAGGGGCAGCCCACCCTTACCCTTGGAGATGCTTTTACCCCCAGGTTCTTTCACCTGGCCCTGTCTGTGTTCCATCTCAGTTGTGCAGCAGCTTTGTCTGTACCCAGTCTCACATGCCCTTGATTCTGACCCGGACCCTGACCCGCTAATTTGACCTTCCTGCCTTGACCTCAGACCCCACTCACTGTAATGGACAATCACTGGATGGTGTCTCATGCTGGTCACTCTCTCTAGACCTGACCCTGGTCTCTACTTAATGGCCTGACTTTCCAGCTTGAAATCATCCCTATGGTCTTGTCTCATGATCTGACTCTCAAATGAATCTCACCACCCTCACCAGCACTGCCTTGCTCACTCAGATCTTGGGGAACTGAGCCTTTGCTGAAGAGGCCACTGCCCCTTCCTGATTCCATCAGTGCTCTGCTTCTGTCTCGCCCCTTCTCTTAGGAAGCAGTCTGCACTTGCTGCTTCTTAACAAGTATAATTGTAACTTTTTCTTCCTTTTTTTTCTGGAAAATTATGATAAAATCATAGAATCACGTGATTAAAAACTACCTCTCCACTGGAGCACTGAGAATTGTGTCTGTGAGCTGGATCATCCCTTCCACTACTTCAGTGGTAGCATCTCGTACCATCTTCCGAAGAGTGGTACCTGGTTGAGATTGAGCAAGAAAGTTGCCACAGTCAGCACTGACAAAAAGCAACTGCTGAGATGAACACACAGACTGCTCTGCGCGCACGGATACACTGTATAAATGAAGTTACAGGTATTTGGAAGGAAGCAAGATGCTTCCCAGTTCCAAAGGGACTCTGGACAATAATTTCAACATTTCATAAATACCAACACTGAATCAACTATACAACTTTGTACGTTATCATCCTTCCACAGATGGAAATCTGCAGGAGCAGACAGACAAGTAGTTCACTCATAAACACGCTCAAAGTCTACAGAACAGCTGATAATGGGACAACCAGCTAATGAAAATTTGCTTTCCTGCAGATGCCAGATCTCATACTGGGCTCTGAAATACTGACTTTCTTTATACAGTGGTGGCTGCCTTGCTGTCACTCTCTCACCTTGGCCCTTGGGGAGCCAGTAGTACACCGTGGCAACTGCAAGAATGGCATTTTGGACATCTTCACTCAGCTTCCTGCAATCCTGAAAAGGGAGATGCAAAAGGATCACCTTCAGATCATCATGAGTAGCACACAGCTGCAGCATATTTAGAAAGTCTCACAAGCAATGACTGGCTTTCAGACTGTTTTGAGAAAAGGGAAACATAATAATGGCTGTCCTGTTTGAGAAACAAATCCAATACAGGAAGAAGATACAAATAAACAAACTTTATGCATCATAACATGATAACATAACATAACAAAACACACCCTGGTGCTGTGGTCACGCACCAGAGAGGAAGAAGTAGCTTAGATCATTATTCTGGAGATTTTTTATTCCTGTCCTCCAAACACAGGTGGGATAAATTTCTCTCAATTAATAGCAAAAATATTTCATATTCTTTATTGGGTCTAAGGTCTGTATTCTCCAATATTCTGTTTCTATCAGCAACTAGCTGCAGCTGCTAAAGAACACTTCTAGTAAGTATATCTCCTTAATTTATAGAAATTAGTTCTCTGGGCAGCTCTTGGATTGTGTTAATGCACTCTACAATACACAGCCCATAGCGACATCCCTTGTTTGCACTGAACCAAATTGTTTTAATCAAGTGAACCAAGAGATACCTGAATCTCCACGCATAGGGCAATTTCATGCTCTGTGCAGGCTTTCACTCACCTCTGCAGAAGGTGGTGGAGGCCTTGAGAATGCCAGACTCAACTTTGTAGCTTCCTGTGAGGTAGCTTGAAATGTCTGACCTAGAAAAAATTCAGTGGGAGCAAAAGAAGAGAAAGTAACTTGGGTAAAAGATAAAAGAACAGAGCAGCTTGATGAGTGTCATCTCTGATGCTACTACTTGATTACAATTACTTGCTTGCTTATCATTACTTCCTTCCAAGCCACACGAACACACACACTAAATCCCACTCCAAAGTAGAATTCAATGGTGCCATGCATGTAGTTTGTGTCCTGTGCCTGCTTTTTCTCTTTTTCTTTTTTTTACATGGCTGGTAGTGATATCCACAGCCCTGGTTTGCATCTCGGTCCATGACCCCTTCACCAGGATGTGCTGGCAGGCTTTAACAGAGACCAAAGGCTCTATTAAATCTTGTTGCACCACCGGCTGCTGCTTTGCCAGGTGACCACTGTCAGGGCGGTCAGGCACTGGAATAGGTTGCCCAGGGAGGTGGCGGAGTCACCATCGCTGGAGCAGTTTGAGAGGCGCCTGGATCCGGGACCGACGTGGTTTAGGGGTTACAGACGCAGCGCCGGGTTGACGGTCGGACCTGATGATCTTAAAGGTCTATTCCAACCCCGACGATCCTACGATTCCACGAGCGGAGGGGACGTGCCAAGCGCCGGCGGCAGACCCGCCGGGGATGGGAGCCCAGCCCCACCCCAAAGCCCGCTCCATGCGCTCCCCCGCAGTACCTAGCGCGTCCCAGAAGCGCGGCAGCTCGAACGGCTCTCGGCCCTCGCCCGGTTCTCCCTCTGTAACGG